>VUQI01026927.1:0-15880 GCA_015106735.1 Paratilapia polleni
CCTGGCTACAGTGCTGAAAAGAAACCTGGGGTTGTTCTTGTTTTCCTCGATCAGTGAGGAATAGTAAGATGTCCTAGCTTTACGAAGGGCTTTCTTATACAGCAACAAACTATTTTTCCAGGCCAGACGAGCGCCTTCTAAATAAGTGCAGCGCCATTTCTTCTCCAGCTTACGAGTTATCTGCTTTAAGGCACGCACTTCTGAATTATACCACGGGGTCAAGCTCTTTTGATTTGAAGCTCTCTTTTTCAGAGGAGCCACAGTATCCAGCATCATACACAGAACTGATGTAAGACTATTAACAAAATGATCAACCTCTGTGGGAGAGAAGTTTAGGTAGCTGCTCTGCATTGTGTTGGCACATGGCATTGAAGACGATAAAAGTGGAGGAATTACATCCTTAAACTTAGTTACAGCACTTTCAGAAAGACATCTACTGTAATAAATTTTCCCCACTGCTATGTAATCCATTATTGTAAATTCAAAAGTTACTAAGAAATGATCAGAAAAAAGACGGTTTTCAGGGAATACAGTTAAATGTTCACTTTCTATGCCATATGTCAAGAATCACATGGACAAGATCCAGAGTGTGATTAAGGTGGTGGGTGGGCTCATTTACATTTTACATTAGCTTTGGTGACAACAACAAAACACCTATCCCTGCACTAAATTTGAAAAATTACTCTCTTTTGGCTTCTAAGTAATGAAAAGAGTCATCAGAGTTTATAAACTTTTTATTTAATTTATTTTTTTTTTCTGTGCTTTATAGCTTCCCCAAAATTGGATTTCAAGCCTGGCTACCCTAAGAGGATCTACAAACATATGTGGTGCAAGAGCAAATGTGTGTGGAAAAGCACCGAGTAAAAAAAAATAAGAGTTGAAATTAGCTCGAATGGATTTAAGGGCCTGAAAAGTAAATTTTAGTGCCCAGTAATTAATGTTTTTCTCACTGTTAATATACATTTCTAATGGTTTGTCTGTATCTATTTTAAAAAAAAAAACAACAACAAAACAAAGCAGTACTCAGGGTGTATTCTTCTCTCATCCTGTCATGCAGCTAAACTGCTGTGTGGTCACTGTATCATTAATTCAAGTCTTCACACTATAGGTCCCAATGAGCAACAGGTTTGGGTAAGAACAGATTGCATGTAATCTTGATTACATAACCAAATTACAAAAACACTGGCAAGTATTACTTGACAATATTTTAATTATGTTTTATTTTTGTTTTGTTTTTTAAGTGACCATGGGCAACTGATGCTTGAACTTACCATCATGATTCAACACCGTGCAGCATTCTCAGTGTTTGATGTTTAAATAATTTATTTGTAATCCAATGGATTGTGTTACTTATAACAAGAATTAGCATGTATTTTGTATGCAGTAACTGATTACATTTCAAACCAATCCAAACCAACTCTTTAACAAAATACTATATGAATTACCAATCTTACTTACTTTTTGAAAAAAGAAAAAAAGATTTTAGCCTTATGTTATTAGAACAAGTGTATTTTAATAATGCGGGTCCCAGCATTCACTTTCAAATCATATATTCATCCTTTACTGGTGGAAGCAGACACATCTTCAGCAGCTACTTTGTTAGAAGAGAAGCATCTTAAGTTGTCTTTTATACAACAATCAGAATAACTGTAGGCTTTGGATTTCTAGCTTATATGAAGAACAATAATAATAATTCAATTCAATTCAATTTTATTTATATAGTGCCAAATCACAACAACAGGCGCTTTATATTTTAGGGTGAAGACCCTACATACATGAGGTTTAACTTCCCTGCCCTTTCCAGCATACACATGAATTACATTCTGTCATCCTTGTGATTTACATGGTACACATCTTAAAAATTCCCCATAAAATTCCACAGAACTCAGTGGCAGTAATTGCTGAAATAGTTGCTATAATAATATCAAAAAGAAATTCATATATATATATGCTGACAATAGCTTCACTGAGCCAAACCAAATATAAAATTTTGTTACCCCATCAACCCATTTTCTTAACTTCTTAACTAAGGTCACAGGAGAGCTGGAGCCTGTCCCGACATTGGGTGCAAGACAAGGTAAACGTTGGACAGGACACCAGTCCATCGTAGGGCTAATTCATGCTAACATCTGTAAAAATTGGATAAGCCCCACACAGGCAAAAGGGAAAAATGCAAACTCAGAAAGGCCCAAGCCAACAAGCAGGTTTGATCCTGGAAGGCGTCTTTTTGTGCATACTAAGCTGAAGCTGATTGTTCTTAATTGTCCTATATTGTTCTATTAGATGATATTGGATCTGTTATCAGTTACATCACCAAACTGAACCTTTTCCAGAAAAACCTACCTACAAAACAACCTGGAAATTCTGAACAGGATGACATAAATTTACCAGTCTCATTCTGTACGTAAAAAAACGGAAGCATCAAGTCTATACTGAGAGCTGTATAGGACTTTAAGTGTAAATCTACTTCTTTTGTTAGCATGATGAGCTCTGTGACTGGATCCCATCTAGATTAAACTGAACTAAAGGAAACTGGAGGAGCATTAATTGGTAGGTGACTGGCAGCACAACTGACAATGTTCTAACAATGATGGAACTCTTCTTCTCTCATCTGCCTCTTTCATGTCTCTTTTGTATGCTCCTCTTTGAACCCTCTTGAGAATATAGCACAGCTCCTCAAGGTCTTTAAAGACAGCAGGTGTTCACCACACCCACGCCAGCACTAACCCTTGTGCTATCACACTTGCAAGAGACATACATCAAAGCTAATGCTCACATCTGCAGCTTTTTGTTTATTCTGTAGCTCTGCAGCAAGAAGATGAAGAGCTCTTGATTTTAGCACCCTATTTAGCATAAACACACACACAAGTCCTGAACCATGATCATCCATGTTGTGTTATTGCTATGCTTCAACATCAAACTTGCCAGCTGCAAAAATAGTGCATAACAATAGGGTCTTTTTTGCCCCCCAAAAAAGGAAACACAGTTCATTGCCATGTAATCTCTTTTTGTCAGCTGGGTGGTTTTTCATGAATTTCTAAAACTCCAGCATACAGAGTTCATGTTTATTGTGATTTCTTTGGAGATCATGGATCTGTCCACCAGGAGCAGAGATGGATAACAGCATTCAACCTAATGTTTATGATGTTAGCTGCTCAAGATGTAGGCTACTCACGTTTAACCTGTTCTGATATATTTTCTGCTCACTTTTTCTGTTTACTACTACACTGCACTGTCACCAAACTGAAGGTGTCTAGTAATTCTTTAAAACTGTGAACTCAGTATCTCCTAGAATTTTAAATAGTTTTGCTCACATTCTAGGTTTTGAAGAAAGGTTCAGACTCGAGCAAGAAGTATGACTTCACACATCCATATCCACATGACAAAAAAAAAGAAAAGGCGTTCACCAAAAACCATCACCACTAATCAGTATCCTCTGGAAGCCTTCACAAACATTTCTCTTCAAAGTGATGTGGAATGACAGCAGCAATATCATGCATGATCAGGGTGAATAATTCAATGTATTTTTTTTTAAAAGGACAAAAGACAACGGGAGAATGACAACTTGTCAGCAGGAGATAAACTGGGCAAATGAATAAGACATGAAGAAAATAAAAGTGTGCCAGGAGATGTAAGCAACTCACTGCCATCCACTTTTCTGCAGTGTCCTTTTATATATGTTTACTCTTCCTTTTTGTGTGTGTGTGTGTGTGTGTGTGTGTGTGTGTCATAAAAAGATGTCCACATTTATTCCTCTGAATTTTTTAGTTGAGATCAAGGCATTGTTCTACAGTTCGAAAGCCATCTCGCTGAAAGAGGTGAAGAGATGTTTAATGGTGACTAATGTTAGCTGCCAAATGCCTTTGGCAACTGTGTGACTCACCATCAAAGTGAACTCTGACCAAGTGTTTCCAACATGGCAGCCATGCAGGACTGAAGGGGAGTAACATGGACAAGACAGGAGGGGAAGGGTGCAGAGCGTAACTAAGGGAGTGGCCGGGAGGCAGGTTCTGCTATGATTTGACAGTTTATGGTCAGTGCATTTATCACAAATGTCATCCTTCATCACTGCTGAGATCTACCATGTAGCCTGCCTATACTAAATAAATGGTAAAGGTCTGGATAAAGGCATCAGTGAAATAGAAAGTGTTGGAAATAAAAAAGTATTTGTTAATATTTTGATGCAGACACAGTCACAAAATTCAGACTGAAAGCAGTGCAATTGCCAGGGATACCAGAAAACCATACAATTATATGACAATCTGTGGAGGCTGCAGCAGAAAAAAATGCCGCATAGGCTCTGCTTGTTGTTTGGAATTCTATTGATTTTACTTGTAAATATGTTTGTATGTGAGGGAGCATTTCTGTAACAATCAAAACCCATCAAACCTAAACTGCAGATTCTTTTTTTATTTTAGCATGCCGTAAATTAAAGCTGCATCATTTCAACGATCCAAAGGCTTTCTTCCATCAAAATTCAGCCCAATTTAAAACTTAAAACCAATCTGAACAAGAAAAGTCAACAAAACCCATAGTACTGGTGCAGCATGGTACCATATGTGATTCTCTACTGTTGGGTTAGAGCTCAAGAAAAGTAAACAGTGATTTCTTTTTTTTTAATCATCAATACACTGACTGTTTTCTACATTCAGCAGCAGAGATCATTTTCAATGCTCGCACATTCTATACCACACATGTCTAGACATATGTTAGTACTTGACCTTTAAAAGGACAACATAAATCATGCATTTTCATATTCAAATTTGATGTTTTTATTCATGTTTAAAGAGATAAATTCAGATATCCCTGTAATCAGATATTCAGTGTCACTGCCTTGATTTAGATTGAGTTGTAAGCTGATTTAAAGCTCTGTCACTACTACTCAACAGTGGTTTCACAACAAGTACCACTGCACCACAACCCAGCACGCAACAATTCATTATATGTTATTAACATCTAAGTGCCAGGAGTAGAAATGAAACATTAGAATTGAAATGCACCAACTGTTATAAAATGATCTCTGGCATGAAATGAAGCACATTAGTTCATGAAGTAGTAATTAGGGAGCCATCTCAAGAGCTAGCATTATGAAACAGCTATTATCTTGAGGAAAAAATGTTCGAAACCCTTCAATTAGCCGTGATACCACTTGTTTCATCTTTTTTAAGTATAAGACAGTTAGCCCTAAATTTGTCCTTCATTTTCCATGCTGATTTTATATTACTCATGTATATAAAGTATTTCCTTAAATCCAAGCACTTAATCACACCTTATTTCTATGGAATATATAAAATGCATATTTACACTGCATGGGCATACATTTATGAAGGAAAGAGGTACTAATCTTATTGTCCCAAAGTAATTCTAGTGAATCTGTACACTGGATGGTTAATCAGAGTGGAAAGCTGTTGTCACAGCAGTGCAAGGTTAAGTGGTCTGTAGCACCATGGAAAATGCAACCCTACTCTAATCCCTTAAATTCTGGCAGGACTACTAGTTTAGGGGAAGCCAACATTTCTGGAAACACATACTATGTGTTACACATTGTCGCATTGTTAAATGTTTGATTAGCTGAGTCTCCTGTGAAAAGAGCTTTAGTCACCTGCTATTGCTGTTGACATGCTGCTGACATAATAAAATGGACCAATTCCAACCAATGAATCAACCGTTAGAAGCATAATTTTTCTCCCTTTATTTTCTAAATAACATTTTAAAATGATCCTTTTTAAAATTTTATTTTAGCACTGTTTCAAAATTGCCTGTTGAAAATTTTTAAATTTTTTTTTTTTTTTGACAAGTGACTTTGCGGTAATGCATAAAGCTGGTGTTGGGAAACCGCCTGAGGTCTTAGTGGAACTATCAGCCAAGTACGTTAATGTTTAAATAATAGAAAGTCTTGTTTAAGGCTTTTTACAGAATCAGCTGTCATCACTACAGTGTCAGCCAGCCACCCTCACATAGCTTAAGCTACCTATCTGCTCTGCCCCATAGGGAGGTGAATAAGCAAGCAGTCCACCACATCAGAGTGTCAGTGCTGCGAGCTGTGCCCGCCACAAGGTTAAAAGGACAGCAACCTATGTATGACTGTCCACAGAGAGGTTAGGTAACTCTGATCTTAACTGTGCTTGTAAGACTTGTTTTCTTTTCCTTTTTTTGTTTTGATTTTTTTTTTTTTGTTTATTTGTTTTGTTTTGTTTTGTCTTTTCATCTTCTAGCAACATAACATCATATTTGCACGCTTCTCCTGGGAAAACAAAATAAAAGTAAAAGTAAATCAGAGATCTCATCTGATTTGGAGCCTGAGAGCATCAGACATTGTTACCCGCATTTTAATATTCTAGACCCAAAACACAAAAACACATTCCTCAGCCCCTTAGGCCGTGTTTTGAGATGTTAAAAAAAGACAGAAAATAATAAAAATGAGCATGCAAATGAATGAAAGAATGATGAATGTAAATTAAATATTTACAAGCAAAGGTCTATAAGTTAAATCACCCTGAGGTCTACTATTATTATTTATTTGTTAATCACCATGCTGCATTGTTTAGCTCTTATTATAAGAATAAAACTGAAAACAAATGCTTTATTAACACTATTCTTCACCCCTTCACATTTTTTAAATTAAGTTTCTTGTCTTGCTCGTATTGGTATGTACTTGCTTTCGAGCGTAGCAAATTTTCTATGGCACAATTCTAATCCAGACAACCAGCTGCTCACTCCACTACACTGTGGCTTCTTCATTTGATGTTCTCTACCATCCCTTATCTATCAAGCTTAGCATCAATAGCACTGATGGCTGGCTCGCTGGAGTCTTAGGTCTGAGAATGAGGGACGTGCCACACAGTGCCAGAGGGATAATCAACTCCCTTAATACTTGTAAAAAGGTTTATCCAGTGAGCAGAAATACATTCAATAATTGTTATTTTGAAGCAGCTATTATTGTTGTTACTGCTGCATTGATCCTCACCACTTACAACTCTTCAAACATGCGGTATAATTAAAGTTAAAAAAAATTATTAAAGAACTGATTTGTAATGAATAACTCCTTCAGCAGGATAACAACACTTCATGTACTACAAAATGCGATATTACTGCATAGCACAGCCCATTTGTTTTTTTCCTTTTCCATGCTTCACGGCAGAATACAGCAGCGGCCATGACCAGCCAACTGGCCTGTAAAGTGCTCCTCTTATCATCTGGGAATTTATGTCAGCACGTGTAGTGCAATAGCTACATTTACAGATAAAACCATCTATCTCTCGCTGTCTGATGGCCGAGGACAGAGAGACTCTAGGTCATGTTGCTGCTATAGTAGAAAGATAACTGATGAAGCGATGACCCTACGATGTTACAAAAGACTGGCACAGGCAGATTTTTAATGGCACAGAAAAGGTCACCAAAGCCGTAAACAAAATCAGGTAGCGGACAAGGCTGTTGATTAAAACTCAAAAATCTTGCTCATAACTCTTGGAGATCTTACAAATGAGACACAGACTCATCGATCAATCGCACCTTCAGTAAAAGTCAGAGACAAAGGGTAGTGCAATAAGGTGATAAAGCCGATAAACAGATGACATTTGAAGCAATATGAGGTAAAGATGGGGCATGAATACATTTAAACTGACAGGAACGATGGCACTGTATCATACAGTCTGAAAAATGGTCTGTCACACAGCTTACAAAACAGGGCAGATTACTGTCATCAAAGATCTTTCAAAGTGCATACTGCTGAGCTTCACTGAGTTGGCAGCATTGCCTTGTGACAGATTTAGATAAGAAACTTATTGCTTTACAGTATTTTTATATCTGTCACTTCTTTGACTGCTGTCATTCTAAGCACATGAAGAAACACTTTAACAAAACACTGTCACTTAGTTATGTGTGTAACTAAAAGGAATGAAACCTGTTTCTCTGTTTGGGTAGCTTCTGTTCCTCACCCAGAGGTCTTAGGCAGCAAATGGATTTTATATAGAAAACTGAGAAGTGAGAATAGTGGTGGAAACACTTTTATCTCACAAAGCTCTCACCTTGCCACTAATTGACAGTCTACATGACATATGACATGGCTGGAGGTTACTGCATAACCTTTAGGGAGCAGATACTGTTGTGACAGCCATATACTATTGATAAATATTTTCTTTACAGATCAGTATTGCATTGTATCTGTAAGAATCAAAATCATGCTGAACAGTATCAGTACATCTCTCTGTAAATTCTTCTCTTTCAATAATAAAAATGGCATCCTCTGGGGCTACAAAATGAAGATAATGCCTAAATGCAAAAAGTTGCACGTCCTCGAATGGCCACTTGAGGCAGGCTCCAAAAGCGAGTTAATCCCCATAGACCCCCATGTTAAATTTCCTCCTTTCACAACAACTGTAATTGTGGGTATATTTTTATTTTATTTTTATTCATCCATTTTAATTGTATTAAGGCTTGAAGGCTTAAAGTTATATATGATTAAGGGTGTGACTGCTTGTAACAGGGTGGTGCCTACACTGGTGGTTATGGTCACTAGCTGTCTACTAGGTAGCATCTCAGCTAATTCACTAAAATCCAGTTATTTGGCAAATGAAATGGCCTTTCATGCTATTGTACTGACTGTCCAAGAAATCTATGCTGCGAGGTTAAAAGGATATCTGCCTCCATCTTACCCTATCCCTAGCATCCTCTTCTGTCACACCATGAATCTTATCTGTGGTCTTCCTCTTTTCCTCCTGCCTGGCAGCTCCATCTTCAACATCCTCTGTCCAGTATATCCACTATCTCTCCTCTGCACATGTCCAAACCATCTCAACCTTGCCCTTCTAACTTAGGCTCCAAACTGCTCAACCTGAGCTGTCCCTCTGCTATATTTATTTCTAATCCTGTCCCTCCTGGTCACGCCCAATAAAAATGTTACCATCTTCAACTCTGCCACCTCCAGCTCAGCCTCCTGTCTTTTTTGTTAGTGCTAATGGCTAGATGGCTATGTCTAACTGTGCATTGCAGCCAACATCTGGTAAGGTGTTATGCAGCACAGCACGCGACCCCACAGACAACAAGAAAGGTTAGAAACTACAGTTTTGGGGTGTATGCATTCTTATATAGTAAGAAACTCCCAGAAAACTGCTGTGGTATTGGCTTCTGGAAATAGTTCACACCATTAGGTTACTGCCTAATGGCTAACCAGCATAGCCTAATGGCTAACTAGCCATTCTGTTTGAACAATTGCTAACAAACATCTTCTTTGCTGTTAAGCAAATCTGATTTAGTGCGGCATAATTCCAGCCTGGTGGCAGGCTAGTGGCAGCACTGAAATAAAGATTTATAGGCAACCAGTCTAAACACTGATGGTGTCATTTGTCAGTGGCTATTACAAAGAAACACAACAGATTTCATGACAAAAAGTTTAAAGCAAAAATGCTGTCTCTTCAAATATGGTCACTACTGGCTAAAATAAATAAATAAACAAGATGGCATCTGCCAAAATGTATGGCTCAGGGTTTCAAAACAGTAGTCTGCAAACCCGTGGTTCACAATATTATGGCTAGAACCATCTTTTATATACAGTCTATGTACTTAATTACAGTTGAAAGCAACCTTTTGCCCTAATATGACCATTAAGATAAATGGATAGAGAGGATCCACAGACCGTGCAAAGGTTTCTATTAGTTCGTTACAGTGAAGCAGGAATGGAAGGCATCAAGTTTGGCCATGAAAATAATAAATTACTGGGCTGTTAGACATTGTCAACAGAACTGACTGACTCTGCATAATGCTGATGCTGCACAGAGATGCACAATGCCTTTCCCCTCTGTCTGTGATTGAATGCATGTGTGAAGTTATGAGCTGTAGTGTCATAAATAAAATACATGTTTATTGAGCAAGGCAGCCAGTCTCATATAACAGTAGTTTCTTTAGCAGTAGTTCATTTCTGGACAGCATTGATATAAGGCCACATAAGAAAAAAGAAGAGAATATAAACAGGGTGTACTGGGAAATCAGTGACTAAATATACTTCTCCAGACACTGCATCCCACATGCAACACATAATAATGGGCAAATCCTAATTGATCAGAGCTGGTATAGAAACAAAATCTTACAGTGAGTCGATTGATTTTTTTTTTTTTTTTTCATTTTTAGATAGTACCGTATATAACCATGATCCCAGAGATAAGATCTAAAGCTGTTAAAGTAGATGGCTGCCACTGGCAATCTCTGGCTTTATTTCTTGAAAAGACCCTTTGTTCTTCCTGCTTATCATCTTCTTAAATACAAAGAACACCGGTAGTAGGCCTGAAATGTATTGTAACTGACTAAAACTGCTGTGAGGGGGACAAAAGGACAAAGACAGTAAGAAAGACAGTGAGTGATGCTTGGAAGCAATGATGGCAAGAGAAACTTTGGCCATCCAGCAGAATTTTAATTACTGCAGGCAGCACTTCTCATAGATTAATCTTCTCTACAGTAGGATTTACTATAGGAATTACTGATGTGATTATAATGTGATCTCTCAGGTAAAAATATAACATTATAAAATAATGCATGAAAATGGTGATGAATAACACCTCCTACACAAGGCAAGGTTGTTTTAATGTTTGTTTCAAAAAGCTGAACGGCATATTAACAGACTGTTATGGATTATTGTTATTTTCGAAAGATAAATACGTGCTTTGTTTTGTGGTGCCTGTGTAAAACCTAAATGAAGAACAATTGATTACATTTCAAAGAGGGAAAGTATTACACTGACCTCTCATTATCAAGCAGTTTTGTTCCAAATCATTTGAATAAAAAGTCTCACCTGGATAGGAAGTGTGAACTTCCTCCGCAGCAAAGGTTAATGCCATTTTAAAGTCATCGTGAGTGGGTAGTGATAATGATGAATTCTACCCTGGCTGTGATTTCTAAGACAGTCCCCTCACCCCACCTTCCCCTTCCTCATTCCCCTTCCTGACATTTGTATTATTGAGAAACAGCAAGTCTAGGATAGCTGCTGCACTATATCCACTTCGACATAATCCTCCTGGCATTTCACTAGCCTCCTCTCCTTCCTCACACGTGCCAAACTAACTAATATAAAATCCACTTTGGAAGGGATTGCCAAGCTGTGGGTTAGTTGAAAATTTTGGCAGGGTGCGACCTTATCAATGGTTATGATGCATGGCAATTTTTCTCTTATTTCCCTTTGGCTATGAAAGGAGATGTCAGTTGATTGTTCTTGTTGAGTGTGAACAGGGATTGATGAGCGGTCTGAGTCTGCAGAGAGAGCTCCTAATGAATAAATAAATCAAGCATCTCTCTCTGCGATTGAGTTGGCTTCTCTCTGCCTGGATCTCAAAGTCACACTGCATCAGACTTGCTAAAGAAGACGATCAAGGGCACTAATTGAATTGCAGTATATGCGGACATACAGTGCAGCATGACCCTCCCCTGAACAACTGGAGCTATCACCTCAGTGGGTTGTTTTTTTTTCTCTTTAATTTCACAGCCTGAAGTCAATTTCACAGCCTGCAATCTCCATATGTTTATCTGCAAAAATGTAATTTCTGTTATTAGTGACAGTCCCTCGGCCACATGCTCAAGTGTTCACACATGCTTCGAACAAGACACACGCACATTTTCCAGACACTCGAACAAGACACACACACAAACATTTTCCAGACATAGGGTTTAAGTATGAGAGCAAAACATCTTGCATATATCCAAAAAATTTTTTTATTTCTGAATGCACTCATTATAGTTGGTGCACGGCATTGTTCTTTATAATATCACATAATAATAATAACATTATAATACACTAACAGTCAGTTTCCAAAAGGCTCTATAAGTAGCAAATGGATATTGTGGGATTGTGTTGAGTGATTAATTCATTTGGTAAAACATACTGCTGATTGATACAACTGAGCACATAACTTTAAAGGAAAGCTATTGGGCTGCAGCACGTGTCACGGTAGTGTGATTAATGCTCTCAGCTTCTCAGACATCTTTATGGTGGAGATTTTTCCTTTAATTTCTGAAAATACAGGTAGGTGTTTGTCTATAGGGAGGCTTGCTGTCAATCCTACAGATGGTGAGGAAGGGGATGATTACTGGAAAAATCAGGATATATTCTTGTGTGATCAGAATAAAAGCAAGGGCCCTTCTGGGGGCTTGTCTGCCTAAAAATAGAAACAAAACATGAGCTCACAAATCATGTGAGGTAAATGCGCTGTTAGAAATCGAATAGAACTGGTTTCAAAGCATTCCGCAGTTAAACATCTCACCGTCTTACTGTGGTACATGCAGAAATGCACCTGAAACTTTCCATTAATACGGATAAAAACAAAATAATATTTTGCACAAACTAAAGCCCTGTACGTTTGAGGTTTTTTAAAAAGTATTTAATTTACATCATGTGTCTTTGCTTCTCTTTAAGCACCTCTTACAGAACAGAAGTGGAGTGACAGAGATGTTTAGCAGAAAGATACAAAAAAAAAAACAACACACACACACACACACACACACACACAGCTCTGATACAAACTCAGCCTTGACCTTACTTTTTATTTTTTCAATACAGATGATTGTCCTAATTTTTACTACAAGTACAATGGTATGGTTCTCTTTTTGAAAGCCTGCTAAGAGGTTTATGTTTACTTGCCTCATGTTACCCAAGATGCCAAAGTTGGGTTAAATGAAAGAATTTTAAGCTGAGGCTATTTGCCTGCATGCTTTAGTGTTTTCGTTAAGATACCAGAGTTGACTCCCTCCTCTAATCTTACAGTGTAAGTTGTGTCGGTGGAAGCTCACTTGTGGTTGTAGTAATGTGCAACATCAGGATAGCCTGATCCTGAGCACAGAAGTCACACATGGAATTGGGAACCTGTAGGAGAGGGATTTAGATTTGTCGCCAACCAGTCTATGTGATTATTGAGAAACTGTGTGAAAGCTCAGCAAACCACCATGAAGAATGAGATTTGTAATGTACAGATGTGGACAGTACAACAACACAAAATGTGAGAATGCCCACTGGCCTCATTCCCCAAGCCTGAATATGATAAGCTGCAACTATCTTGTCTTGAGCTGCCAAGTTGGTGTGTAACTCAGCCTCATCTGGCCAGGGCAGTGGGCTATGACATTTCACCCCCCTGCCAGGAGGATCCTTCTTCTATCTTCTTTTGCAAAAACCCCCATGGCCTCTGAGAGTACCATCAGCATGCAGCAGTCAGCTGAGAGTGATTGAATTAACTGACACAAAATAGATTTTGCTTGCTCAACCTGCTGGACAGATAAATGCATCAGTGACACACTTTGAATCCAGGCAATTTAAGTGTGTCTGATACAAGCTTTCACCAGGACACAGTGGCCTAGACAGACATTAACTGTATAATAATCATAATCTTTATTTATGGAGCACTTTTCAAAATCTACTTTACAAAGTGTTTTGCACTAAAACAGACAAGTATTAAAATAATCAGCTTTAAAAAAAAAAAATGTGCATAAAAACTTCAGTTGGGAAAAAAAAGAGAGATTTCTAAAACAAATAGAAGACCATTCAAAGAAATCTAAACTTCAGTGAAACTAAGAAATTCTCTCACATAAAAAGAATGTTTAAAGTAGAGACCAAAGGAGGTCACTGACTCAACTGATGTGATTTCCTTGGGCAGATCAGGGCCCTGACTGCAATGTCCCCGTTAGTTTTCAGCTGGGCCCCTAGAACAGACAAAAGACCTCTGCCCTCTCTGTTCTCAAAGAATGTGTGTGCTTGGCGCCAAGAGGTCAGAGAAATATTGCTAGAGAATCAACACAGGGCCTCAAATGTAATCAGTAAAATCTTAAAATCTTTTCTAAAACATACTGGAAGCCAGTGGAAAGAGGCTATTATAGGAGTGATGTGATCACCTCGTGGTTCTAGACAAAGCCTTCCAGCTGTGTTCTGCAGAGTCTGGAGGCCCATGCAGTCCCACACACAGCTTTGTCTTCTATCTAACACAAAGTTGTGTTCAACTGTGTCAAAGGTTCTAAGGTCCCACAGTACAGTGAAAGACCACATACTATCATCAGTGGCCATTAAGAGGTTGTTGCTAACCTTAAGCAGTCGTAGTCATGTGATACTTCACGAACCCTGATTTGGCACTTCTCAAAAATGTTGCTTTTCTTTGCACAGAGGTTTTGCTTGGCCACTGTGTTTCCTGATATGTTTTGGTAAATCAGAAATTGATTTATTTATCTAAGGCAGAGAAGGACCTAATCCTCTTTCTTTAAGGAGCAGGTTCGACAAAGCAGCTTTGAAATAATCAAGGACACAAACATTTGATGAGGGCCTCTTAAAGAATTAAAGCAAACGTAATTACTCACTACTTACTAACTTTTTTAAATTAATTTTAGTAAAAACTGTAAGTGTTGCATTGAAGGGGATGGAAGACACTCTTTCTAGAAGTTCAAAGTGTTATAATTGGTTCAAACTATCTTGGTGTGGCCAGAGTAAAAAGAGTAAAAAGCATTTCGAGTAAGAGAGGATCATTGATTTACTTTATCAATGAACTACAATAAATAGGGCACAAGGAGAGTGTGGACTCACCAGCTGATGGGCAATAAAATAAAAATCTAACACTATGTTAATGGGAAAAAAGTTGTGAAAAAAATAGCAAGAACGCTACAATAATAGCTCTTTTGTAGTTTTTTTACTTGGAGACATTATCCATTTGTGTTCTGCTTTCTTTGTACAGTTACAAATTGTTGTTTATCCAAGGTTGCATTCTTTCCCTGGGCTAGCCTCAAAATATTAAGTGAGGGCAAGCAAAGAGAATTTAAATGGTTTGGGAATATTTAGACCATGTGAGATTTGGCTTAAAAAATAAAAATGCAGAGCTTTTGATCATGCTCTTTTACGATGCAACTGCATGAAAAGCAGGGTGTTATGCTATTAATATGAGGTGATTCACAGTTAAAAACGATGCATTTGTGATCTGATCTACTGTTGTGTCCCATAATTCAACAAGGTATATCTTTACACCCAGTGAAAAAAACACGGTCTGTAGTATGACCACTGCTATGTGTCGGTCTGCACACATACCGATTACCACCACAACTACTAATCATGGGTTGGTTAAAACAATAATCGAGTGGTGGACACAGTTTCATCAGTAGTTTGCAACCAAGATTCAGTTAAATATAAATAAATATTTCATAAATGAATCATTAAAACTGAAAGCCTTCCTGGATTGAGATCACACACTGTAGACCCATTTTATGTGTATTTGTGCTGGGAGCTGAAATTGATTCGTCCAAATCTTTAATAGATTATTAATATTTCTCTGTGGGGTGTGCATCATACTATAAAACTGGGATGACTGTAAAAAAGATCAACTCTTACCTCTGGCATGGTTTTCAGGGGCTCTGAGAAAGGTTTCTTGGTTCTGAACTGCATCAAAGGCAGGCCTGATTGACGTATATATGTATTTGTTTCCTAGCAATGGCCAGTGGTATCCTAAGTTTAAAGAAGCAGGCTTGTGTCTGGAGGTTACCTGAAGAGTCTAGGCTGTAGAAATTAATGAGAAGCACTTTTCTGTGGTTGTAGCAGGCAGCCCTCAAGCATGAGTTAATGCAATTCCATGAACTGGATATAATCCTGCCTTCCCTACACAACGTTTGCCCCAGGGATGTAAATGAATGGGAGCTATAAGTCTACGTTACTAGTAAAATAAATGTAAACATCATGTAAATTCCCTAGCAACAACTCCAACCATTATTTCTGTAAATGTGGTGGTGGGGTACTACAGTACAAGGAGAGAATTTCCTGCAGTTTCCTGCAGCAGTTTCCTGGGTGTACAGCATCATTCTGAGGCTGCATGGGAAGTTTTTTTTTTAGTTGTTTTTGTTTTTTTGTTGTTTTTTTTGTTTTTGTTTTTTTATTTTA
>VUQI01026928.1:0-13744 GCA_015106735.1 Paratilapia polleni
CAAGAGGAAGATGGATGGTCACAAGCCATCAAACAAAGCTGAGCTGCTTGAATTCTTGCACCAGGAATGGCATAAAGTCACCCAACAGCAATGTGAAAGACTGGTGGAGAGCATGCCAAGACGCATGAAAGCTGTGATTGCAAATCAGGGTTATTCCACCAAATATTGATTTCTGAACACTTCCTAAGTTAAAACATTAGTAATGTGTTGTTTAAAAATGAATATGAACTTGGTTTCTTTTGCATTATTTGAGGTCTGAAAACACTGGACCTTTTTTGGTATTTTGACCATTTTTCATTTTCTGCAAATAAATGCTCTAAATGAAAATATTTGTATTTGGAATTTGGGAGTTATGTTGTCAGTAGTTTATAGAATAAAACAAAAATGTTGATTTTACTCAAACATATACCTATAAATAGCAAAATCTGAGAAACTGATCATTTTGCAGTGGTCTCTTAATTTTTTCCGGAGCTAACTATGAAACTATGAAAGGCAAACCATGTTCTGCCTCTGTAAGGCTTTACCCAGAAAATGTATTTTTTCTCATTAAATTAGCACCATCTCATTTTTTGCCTGTGGTGAGATCAATAATTGAAATACATTAAAGGGCCACTCCAACGATCTTCTCGGGGTGCTACTCAGGCTGTGAGTATGACTCATGGTGAGTAACCCTAGACACATACTTAGGGTTATTTATACAGACTTTTTAAATCTCCCTCCAGAGCCACGGAAGACATTATAGAGGTGTTTATAAATAAATCACCCTTATGATATCATCAGGATTTTCAGTTTTTGGGCTCCTGGAGGTTTGGGGTTTGAAAGGTTATGGTATTTTGGATGCAGGGGAGGTCACATAAAAAACTCTATTGAGTTACATTATGGAAAATGCATTGCATTATGAGATGTGGGATTATTGAGGGCTTGACCTGTATTTTTTAATCTGTCCCTTGCAAGTCCCCCAAGTTTAGTTGGTGCATGCCAAATTCCTGGAGTGAAATATTTTACCAAATACAAAACCGTCCTCATGTTCTTTATCTTTTCTGTTGATTACTCTTAGGCACCATGAGACCAGTCCAGAGGAACTTCTATGATCCGTCATCCGCCCCAGGGAAAGGTGTGGTGTGGGAGTGGGAGAACGACAATGGCTCGTGGACGCCGTATGACATGGAGATCTGCGTGACCATCCAGAACGCCTATGAGAAGCAGCACCCCTGGCTGGACCTCACCTCTCTGGGCTTCTGCTACCTCATCGACTTTAATAGCATGTCTCAGACCAACAGGCAGAGCCAGCGAAAGAGACGCCTACGGAGACGCATGGACCTGGCCTACCCACTCATCATGGGCTCCATCCCTAAGTCCCAGTCCTGGCCTGTGGGCACCACCTCCGGCCAGCCCTGCTCCTGCCAGCAATGCATCCTGGTTAACAGTACGAGAGCTGCCTCTAATGCTATTCTGGCCTCTCAGAGACGTAAGCTCCATGGAGCGACAGCAGGCAACCCAGGCGCTACAGGAACCCTTACTGCAGTGCGGCAGAGCAACACCTTTGCTGGTACCTCCTTTTGGTCTCCAACATCCAGCTCCTCTGGCACAAACAACAATAACATAAGTCTGGGAGGTGGACAAGCTAAAGCTGAACAGGTGCAGTTGCCACTCTCCACTGCCAACTTCCCCTGTTCCCCCGTGATGCCATCTCTTTCATCCGCCCATGGCCACCATGCTCTCACCATCAACGGACAGAACAATCTGAACCGGCCGGGCACCCAGCGCATTTCTGTGGGGACTGCCAGAGGAACCATCCCAGCAGGGTAAAGATTTTCAATTTCCAAACACAATAATGCATTTGCCTCTTTTTCTAGCTTGGATTTTCTGGAGTCGGCAGTAGCCTTTCACTCGATATAACGCAGGCAGAATGCTCAGATCCAGTTGAATTTACATGTGTGCTGTGTTTTCTGTCTGTCTGTCTTTCTCTCTCTCTCTTTGCCTCCCTGTCTGCTGATTTATGACTACTGTTGTTAACATGCTGATCAATCAATCTGCAAGTCTCAAGTCCAGCTGATTCTCCTCTGCTTGAGTTCACTGAGGAAGAACCCTTTTCTTCCATATGTGTGCCTGTCATGGTTACTGCTCCATAATGAGCTTATGTTGGCCCCAATAGGCGTGAAATCCTGCAGCCCTGTTGGATCATTCTGTTGCTTCTGCTTTGAAATAATTCGTTACTTTCACACTTTGCTGTGGTTGTTGTGTCATAGGATGTGAAACAGTTTGACATTGCATGTAGATGATCTGAATGTGTGTTTATCTGCATCTTTGTGTCCGGGTGCATGTGTGTGAGTGTATGTGCTCTGGTGTAGCTGTGGAAACCTATTTGCCATGGAGGCAGCGCTCCACCAGGGAAGAATGAATAATGGATCAAGGAAAAATGGGCGCTTCAGCAGAGCGCTCTGACCTCAGCGTGATTCAGAGAATGGAACCAAGGAAAAGAAGTGTGTTAGCGTTGTAACCGATACTTCAGTCCCCTATCCTGCTTTCTTTTGCTAAAATAAACCCTCTCCTGATCTAATTTGATTCCATTTTGTTCTCGCTGCTCATGGGGAGAGACACACTTACTGTATGTTTGAATAATACCGTCCTTCACCCGGACACAGATGCTTTCACTTTCTGTGGCCTAATTCAGTGTCACTTTTTTCTTCACCACAGCAGGCCATGACTTTGTTTCACACAACGATTAGGTAGGAAATTATGTGTATCTGTGCAACATAGCTTAACCTACTCAGTTTATTCTGCATTTAAAGAATTCAGTGAAAGCTCAGGTGCTCAGAGTTGTGGATGCAATGTGACTTTTTCACCTAGCAGCGCAAAAAGTTCTGTAGAGACTGAGAGCTAGAGTGGGGGAGAGGAAGAGACTGGGGGTAAGGCGGAGTGCATCGGTTCCCAGGCGAGTGGCTCGACATACAGGATGAGTGTGGTTAACATACACACAGCAGGACATGAGAGCTTGCAAACACACAGACACAAACTGAAATGTGAACTCCCTCGCATATTCCCACAAGCCTGCTACAGACAGATAACAGAGGAACCCACACAGAATGTAAAACATCAGATCTGTTTTTCACACGCTCACGCCCTAATAGAACTGTTGGGTGCAAGGAAGGTATTTGGCACATTGTGACTTGTTCACATGAGTTTATTTTGCTGCTTTACATCTGTAAACAGCCACAACCAACAGTACCTGCTAAAAAAATTAAGCAAAAATGCTTAAAACCACCGTGCACATAAAAATCTCACGGTGGGTTTCGAGCTAACACGTTTGTTCTCATGACCAATAATGAAGTTTGCAGGTTCAGATATTGATCTTTTTATTTTGTCAAAAGAATACAGGTTGTGGTTTGCAAAGGGTTGGGGGGGAGGGGCTGGGGATTATTGCTCAGTGCATCTATATTAGATGCACAAACATTAGAAGTGGCACCATCTGCTGGTTTGTGTCAACACATCAGTTGATCTTATTAGTGAGCAGCCCACATATCACCGCCCGTGTCGTTCAGCAACAGATGCAGACTGCTATAGATTTTTTTTTTTCTTACACTATTCACACTGTTGCATGTGCTAAAAGCAGAATTGCAACTGTGCATTGTTTTTTTTTACCCTTCTCGTTGTTTTATATTTGTTCAGTGGTTGAATTGTTCAGTTTTGCAAACTGGTGAAAAATGGCCAAAAGGTATTCAGTTTACAATGATATAACCGTGAGAAAAATTGCAACAACAGGAGAGTTGTTGACATTTCTGCTTTTTGAGCAATCAGTGAATCAATTAATTGTTTCAGCTCTAAATAAAACTAAACTTGCATTACCTTTATAGATAGTTCATGATATTTATGAAATGATTAAATATTTGCTGACAAATAGCTGTTCATGTTTGTTCCTTTGAATCAATAGTTTTGCATCATTTATTAAGCAGGGCAGCATACTGTATATCTAATTGTTCTCTAGTATTTCATCCTCAATGTGAGATTTCTTGTCATGATATATTTACGCATAGAAATGAGAAATGTTAACACTGAAACTTATCTGCCTGTTTAAAAGATAAACAGATATAATGTGTGGTGGAATTAACAGAGACAGAATTTCACAAGATCTCTGGGGAATTTTTTAGGTTTCTCTTGTTAGTCAAACCACTTCCTCTTATGAGCTTTCTCTGTGCTCAACTGAGTTGAGCCCTGCACTGCCTTTAGTTAGAATTGCTTTATTGTATTGCTTTCAGTTCTCTGACAGGTAAAAGATGAAAGGTAAAAAAAAACAAGGTCCTGTCTTCATGAGCTGAAAGAAAAAGCTTTTTAATTGGGTGTGTTTGCTCGCTGCTGTCGGCTGTGTTTACGAGCTCCTTGTGTTAAGAAGCCAGTCTGAGGTTTGACTGGAGGGCTGAGAGCGTGCTGAGTGCAGAGATCATTATCCCTCAGTTGGCTGCTTTGCTGCTCTCCTTTGGCACTCCCCTTATGATGAAAATTAATATTGAAATAAATGAATAAATCATGAGCGCTCATGTAGACCAAAATTTTCGAAATTGCTGGTGCCATTATTGCTTATTTGCAGGGTTTTGTAGGTGCATAGTGACGTGTATTCCCCAGCCTCACAGTAGCAGGGGATAGGGCAAGCCTCTGCCTCCTGTGATTCACATCAATATGCAATTAAGCACTCGTGGAGTTCTCTCCATCCGACTCCTCTTTATAGCGCATAATACACAGATGAGGAGATATTAGTCCTCCGTCAGCACTTCCTCAGCGAGGCTTAATGTGGCGTCTTTATTTTGGGAATTACATCTGATTAAGTCCTCAAAGCAGGCGGGAGATTCCCTCCGGAGAGGAAGTATTATACTGAGCAGGAGATAGAGGAGGAATAGTGACCCTCGTGCCCATGATCTGCAAGGGGCCATTATTACTGTGGTGTTAATGGATGGGCTTGCGGAGGGTGGATTTATTGTTAAATTGCACTGGTTTTTGGTCAGAAATTACAGCCTTAGTCATAAGAAATGCTGCCAGGACACACTGTCTAAGGTTTGGGTTTAGCCTGGCTCAACTTTTTTTTTTTTTTTTCATGCAGAGAGGATGGAGAGAAGGGAGCAAAGAAGTGAACACAAGTCAGGAGGAAGAGAAAAATTGGAGCTGTCAGCATAAAAGCAACGTAGAGGTGACAAGGTTCAGTGTGATTTGCTGAATGTAGAAAACGTCTGCACATGTTTACGCTGACAATGAGTTATAATTGCTCGCAAGGTCTGAGCACAAGCCAACAGAGCCTATTGTTGAGGATCATTGATTGTTTTAACCCTAACGTGGCTGTTTGGTAAGGACGGCAGACTCTGATATACTCTGGATTTTTAACATGAATGATGGTGTTTCTAGATAAAACAATGGGGGGAAAAGAGAAGAGGAAAGTCCAGTGGCAAACCCTGAAAGTCAGTGTTAGAGATTGTCAGCACAGTGTGAGATGGTGGCATGTGGCTCAAAGTGTGATTCAGACAGACAGGGTCACTGATTTCAGAGGTGCACATTTCTAAATGAAAAAGCAAGTCAGGAGAAGGGACCACAGAAGGAGATGGAGGGTCACAGCTGTACACAGGCTACAGGTTGGCTGGCTGGTTAAAGGTGCAGCAGTATACAATATCAGTTTCTGCAGTGCATCGATAGGTAATCACAAGTTTAAAAGAAACAATCCAGTGTGGTTGGGAATGGGACATTGCAAGATATGTATATGTCTTTCATTAGTGATAAGTGTATGAGCTTGTTTATTTCTGTCTAGCTGATAAGAATTATCAGTAACAGCTTGCGTTTTTTGTGTTGCAGCTGTTTTATCAACATATTTATTAAGCTATAGACTCTCCGGCTTATTCTGAGATCTTTGCTAGAATCTATATGCAGTATAGATGAAAAGCATTTCTAATTAATGACATGTTCGAGTACAGATCCACTGTACTGTGTGCTTTTAGTTTGTGCGAGGCCTGCAGACAGCACACCATGAGATGGTGTTAAGGGCTCTTGTGGTGTGTTGTCCCCTTTCTTCTTCTTATGGAAATTATTTGTTTGATCACAGGACTCTCTATGAACTATTTAAATTAAACATGCACTCATAAAGAGAGGCGTCTTGTCCACGTTGTGCTTTGATTTGTTTTTGACATAACTGCATGAGTAAATGAAGGACTCTCGCACTGGGCAGCAGCAAATTTATTTATTTTTGTTTCTTGGATCACTTTTACTTTTGCTTTTCATTTTTTATAAGCTTCTTCCACTTCCTTACACTTTTTTTTTCCAGACACAGAAAATAGGCTGCCAACCTCTGACTCAAACTGGTGCTTTTATTGAGTGAAGGTGAAGTATTGACTGGTTAGTTTTTGTTACAAGCACAGACTGCAGGAGGTGAGTTCACTCATTAATTCTTCCGCTGTGGTTGAAGGTGTGAAATCACTCACTGTTGTCTTTGTTTGGAAAAATCAAACCTGTCATGGTTTTACCCTCCTGAATTTGACTTTCTGACATAAGGCATTTATCAGAGCTGCACATCACTATGTGCTTTGTCTCACTTCAGAACTACACAGACCCACCCCGATCCTGGTTTCTGGCCCACTGGTGTGAGACACTGTATCTGAGCCCTTACCAGAGATGCAGTGGGACACATCAGCCTCAGCCAGACCTCATGTCCCTTTGTTATTTGCACTCAGCTTATTGAAGGGCTTCCCCTAGCGCAGGAACAGAGTCTCTCACTAATATCAAAGCGCTGTGTTGATGCGGATTTGTAGAGCGCCTGGAGCTGCAGGGCCAGAGATTTCAGTCCCTTCATACAAAGAGCAAAGAGACATGTGCAGCAGTGTGTGTGTTTGCAGTCAATAAACTGAGAGACCTAGTGATTCAGTGAGAGCACAGCATTGAATATCTAGAGATTTTGGCTGCTTTTATCACATTAAAAGGGCAGAGCTCTGTAAGTAAAGACTTTTTCCCTACAAATGTCTATTTTTATTTTGCATTTAGAGGGTTTTGTTTATTGTATGAGCTGTATAAAATGTCTCTAAGATTACCTCCCTATGACTTGTGGCTTTTTTTTTTTTTTATTTCCAACTGAAACAAAAAATATTTGATCTGTAATGACTACACAATTCTGAGGCCAAAACGAACAACCTTGGGCTCCGTGGGTATGAAAGACTTGGGAGAATTTTGAAATAGAAAGGCTCTCCCCTTTACTCTCACCTAACCAGAGAGAGATTTGAAAAAAATCACCAGCAAAAATGATCAGACTTACAAGAGAGGGCATACCAGCCTCATAACAGCTAATCAGTAAGCAGCACTCATGCTATTGACCCTGTTTTAAAAATAATGAGGTATATATTTCTAATAAATTTCATACAACTGAAAAGTTTCAGTCATTTTTGTCACAGAACTTGTAGCTGTCCTCTTCAGTTTGGCCATTTGAGGAGAAACTGTGCTATAGGCTGTAGCTTTGCTGCCTCCTCACCAGTAATATGACTGTTAAGTCTCAATAGCCATTTTCATACATGCACTAAAGCCCCAAAGTATTCTAGACATAACTTGATGGAGCTGTATGTGAGAATGTCTCATCAGTCAGCTCTGACAAAGTCTGTGTAATGTCCAGATGAGCCCATGTTAGAATGGCACAGGTATTTGAACAGAGATTTCACACTGTTTTAAGTGCATGTATTCTATTACAGTGGTTTTCTACTCAGCATTATTCCTTCTATATAAACATTTTGCCCTTATCTTCACTTATTGCCAAAGGGCATGAAAGTATGAAGCTTTATTTTTATTTTCTCAGCAATTAAATACAGGCTTCTTTTTATTCTGGAATCCCATTAATGATATTAATTTCTGGAGGTCTCAGTGGAAACATGATATATGAGTTTCCCTTGGAGCCACAATCCTCAAAATATCTTCAGATCAGTTCTTCATACCGTGACCTAATCTTCATAGTTTCTTGTTCTAAGGTTATTCTCATCATCACTTATAATGATATTAATAACAATAAATATGAAAATTTAACTACTATATTCTTTGGAAAAGAAGGACTAACAAAGTGTAATTAAAGTTGTAATTAAAGGGAAATTTAATATGGTTGTAACATTTTAGAGATTTTTAACCTGGGCCCTATTTTCCTGTCTTTTGGAGTATAAACTATTAATAGGAATAAAAATATGTGGAACTGGATCATTGCTGAGAGGAAACACAAAAGTCCTGCAGTGTAACCCCATGGGGCAACAATCCATTCAAAAGTGTGTGTTTTCACTGCTGACAGGCTCACGTTGTGTTTTGTTTGTTTGTTTATTTAACTGTCACTTTCAAATGTACTGATGTAATAAAAAAAAAAAGAAAAAAAAAAAAAGCTGATAGGATTACCTCCTTCTCTGCAGCTCCACTCTTGGAACAGCATTTTCATGAACCAGCAATGTTTTAGGGTTGCCTGTCAATTCATCCATTTATCCCATTTTGGTGAATGCAGTACCTCTGGAGTAGGTTGAGTGAATTTCTTCAAATATGTCAAAGCATTGACTATGAACTTGGAGGTCAAAGGTCAAGATCACTGTTACCTCACATTATTCCTGTTTTTGTTAACACAATGCATTAAGAACAGCTGTAGGGAATTTCATCACATCTAGCACAATTGTTCATTTGGATTTGCTGTGAATTCACATAGCATGTTTTTGGCCATAACTCAATACAGAATTCTGTCAAAATTTCGCAAGACTGTCTAATAGGATATAATAATGAAGTGCAAACAGGGATATTTTGATTCAACTGCAGCACAACTAGCTACAACTTCAGTGTCACTTTTTCTCCAAACATAGTCTGCGAAAGCTTTGGGAAGTGTAAGACATTATTTTGCTTGTCATATTTCAGAAATGTGCAGTTATAAGTCACACTGAGTTTCTGTAACCTTTTGTGTAACAACATGCTACCCCTTCTTTCCATTTACCCATGGCAATCCAGCCCAAAGACACTGGCATTAGGTAATGACTTATTTCAACATGAAGTGACAAGGTGTAAAGAGTACTTTATAAAGTTGAAGTTGAGATTTAACTTGTTTAGCTTGCTAGGTTAATTGGACAGACTAAATTGGCTGTACGTGTGGGACTGATCCTAAGTTGGATAAGATGTTAAGCTTAAAGATTGATAGATGGATGACAGAGGGTTGTCCAGCATCACATTTGGTGTGATCTTTTATTGCATCTTTTTTAAACTGTAATGTCACTTAAGGGCGCAAGGTTTTGATTTTAATCTCTGCTTCAATAACTAGAATTTTTATCAAATGATGGCTTTAGTTAGGTTGTTAAACAGACCCGGGGAAAGGAAACTTGTTCCTGTGTTCTGCTTTGCTGTGAAATGCTGGTTGAACTGAGGCTTAGGGCCTCTGAAAAAAGAAAATTGTGTTTTGTCTAGTGTTTTTGCCCGATCTGCTTCATAGATCTTGAAGAGTGAGCAAGTCAACTGTCTTTGTCGTCTGTGTTTGTCATAAACTCCAACCCCTCCAAATGTCATCCTGAATCAGACTCTGCTGCAGCGCTTTGCACATGAGTCGAGCTGTCTCATCCTACTGCAGTTGTCTCCGTCTTTGTGGCGAAGCACATTTGACATTTTAACTTGAGTGTTTTTCATGCCGTAAAGAACAGAACTATCTGCTGCGCTCAGGTTTTTCAGCTGTGTAACAAGCAGTTGTGCACAAATGCAACAATTTACTGTCTATTTTAGCGGTCACAGGGAGATTCACAGATTATAAGCTATGTTTTCAATCGGCTAGCATGGCAAGAAGCCCCCTCCTTACAGAGATAGGTGTTTATCTGTGTGATTGTACGATGTGAGCAATTGATTAAGGGACTGTAACAAGACCTTAGTTACTTTATACTTTTATCACTACTTTGTTTCACTCTTTATTTCTTTTCTTTTATAGGGTTCCTGCCCTCCCAGTTAAAAACTTGACTGGGTCTGGACCAGTGCACCCAGCCTTAGCAGGTTAGACCAAATCTGTTGTGCAGTAACAGAGTATCACTTACAGTTTTTGTTGAGATGAGTGATTTTTGTTTTTGTATGTGTGTGTGCTCTACCTATGCATCAGGTATGACAGGTATCCTGATGTGCGCTGCAGGTCTGCCGGTTTGCCTGACTCGAGCCCCAAAACCTATACTGCACCCGCCCCCCATCAACAAGAGCGACATGAAGCCTGTGCCAGGAATCAACGGCATGCGCCGCAAAACCAAGAAAAAGCACCTAAGAAGAGGTGAGATGGAGGGACTGAAGAAAGTTACAAAAGAATAAATTTGAAACACTAGCATTGTAGCCTATATTTTTATAATGCATTAGTGAATAAATGAGAAATGCACTGAGGAGAGAAATAGACCAACCACTGACTGTCAGCAGACTTTCTTTGTCCTGCCAAGCTTAGTAACATGTTTCCATATCAGCTGTCTCAGTGTGTTGTTCAACGTGCAAACAAAATCACCAAATAAACTGTTAACGTATCCATGATTGCTCCATAAGGATAGCAATGATTCAGACTTCACCCAAGTTTGCTAATGACGAGTTACAAAAAGCATTCCTGTATCTTTCAAAGAGCTCTATACAGTGAAATAACAATTTCATAGATGTAACATTACATTCAGACTGACACATGCAGTCATGAGAAAATTAATTGATAAGGCACCATTACACTGAGCTGGTTTGAAAGCGGATCTGGTGTTTAGTTGAACAGCTTAGGCTTGAAGGTGGAAACCACTGGCCTCCCCGAGGAGTCTTTGTCCTAACTGATTAGTCAGACTGTTGGGTTTCCATTCTTGCACTGTACTTGTCCTCTCAGTCAGCCCTTCAAGGATCTCTTTTACTGTACAGAAATATTTTGTTGCATAAATGTTGTATTTTATTACAGATACTTTTTTTTATCATTTCCTAGTAAAACTGAAATTGGAAAATATGGAGAAAATTGAGACCACTAGCATAACCTAGAGTTTGCCTATTGGCACACAAATCAGTGTTTCCAAAATAAATTATAAATAAATGTTTAAATGGAAGAATTCCTTTATGAAATTTCCTCTGAAAATCAATAACTTCTGTTGAATTCACCAAAACCAAGTTATCTAAAACAAAACCAAGAGTCTTTGCATTTGTTATTTCCAGTTATGCTACAGTCACACTAGGGAAAACAGTGGATGGGAGTCCACGGCACCACCAAAATCACTTTGAAGATGGGGACCGGGTCTGCAACCACTCAGCTGCCATCTTCTACATACACAGAATTCACATTAAACAGAAATTTACATTAACTACTTATATTCAGAGTCCAGCCAGAACCTCATAGATTCGAGACAGAAATTCAAAAATTCCTCCACAAATAGTGATGTAGTTGCTACAGGACAGGGATATAACTATTTTATGCAATTGTAAGTGGTCACCCAGAGGTTGAGCATGTTGCACGCTCGACCTT
This sequence comes from Paratilapia polleni, assembly GCA_015106735.1. Classification (NCBI taxonomy): domain Eukaryota; kingdom Metazoa; phylum Chordata; class Actinopteri; order Cichliformes; family Cichlidae; genus Paratilapia; species Paratilapia polleni. The sequence continues at coordinate 11,465 of VUQI01026928.1, forward strand.
TGAGCTACCAGTTGGTCGCTGCAGCTACTCTTACCAAATGTGAAAAAATTTAATGCAGTCACCAGGCAACCTGCGATTTTTCATAGCTACAAGGAGGTTGCTGTCCTATTTTTACTCTTGTGAGACTGAGCCATTAAGGAAGGCCTAGAGCTGGGCCTAGAGCATGCTAATGTGCTAAAGTTATTAAATTAGCATGCTAACTTCAGCATGCTAATGTGCTCAGACTGGCAATGCTAACCACTGTATTATTTCAGCCTGTTAGCCATTTTAGGTTACTAGCACTAAATATAGAATTTAGTAGTTTTGCAAGAAATGAGACCTCTTATTAAAAATCTCAAATTCATGACCAAATATTTATTTAAGTCTGAACACATACTTAATGGACTCATAGACTGACCAAATCTGCCATCTCTAAAAAAAAATAACTCTCCACCTTCCCCTGCAGTAATTAGAAATTATTGACCCTTTAAATGTTACTCGTGACACTTGAGCAATGAGGCAGCGGCCAAATATGCAACCTGTATGTGCTGTCTGCAAAAGAGCATGAACACAGGCATATAGGGCAATGGGAGAAATGTAGATTTGGGGTTTCTTGAGGAGGGAGATTTTGTTTATGTTGCTCTGCTCTCTGCACACAGAAGGGTCAGAGAGGCGTTTGATCCAGCTAATGAAGCTATCAAATAGAATGAAATTCTTAATTTATTCTCTGTCTTTCTTCTTCTTGTTTCTGTTTTCTTCTCTCCCTCTCTTCACAAATTTCTGCCTCCTGCATAGCCTTTATACCTTAACATTTTTGGGGGGACAAAACCTGTCTCCACTACTCTCTCGGCCTGTGTTCACTGGCTCTCCCTCAAATGAACAAACAAAAGCTCAGGGGGAAAAAAAAGGTTGCCTGTAAGCGTATTAGAGATGTAAGCTCTGGGTGTGCTCTCAGCCATACCAGCCTGGTTGTACACAGGGATTATGAGAGTGTGGGGATGGCAGTGTTATGTGGCAGTTTTGAAGGTGACCTCCTCTTGAACACCACTAACATTTGTATTGTTTATACATGCACACTCACATTCTTTTATTGGAAAAAAATGGCACATGGGGCAGCGTAGTCTCTGAGAATGATCAGGTGTTATTTTAAATGCCACAGGGAGGTCAGTCTTCTCTTTACTCACACTTACCTGTAGCTTGTCGATTGGACAGTTTCTTCTCATCACTCTTATGACTTGTTTTTATGACAAGGAAAAAACCCAGAGGATGTGGTGCGAAGATATACAGAGAAGATTAAAGTGGTGCCAGAAGAGGTAAGAAGAAGACACAAATAGGCGCGCGCACACACACACACACACACACACACACACACAGAACTTAAGTTAAGGAACCTGCCTCATAAGTACAGTCATGTACATGTCGAATGTCAGCTCAAGTATTTTGGCCGGCTATTCCAGGACTGTACCATCTGCATGGAGAGGCTGGTCATGTCATCCGGCTATGAAGGCGTCCTGCAGCACAAAGGCATCAAGCCAGAGCTGGTGGGCAAACTTGGCAAGTGTGGGCACATGTACCATCTGCTGTGCCTAGTGGCCATGTACAACAATGGCAATAAGGTGGGTAAAAGCTTGTGAGCCAGACGCTGTTATGATGTCACACTAGGCTCAAATTATAAACTTGCGATGTCTTACAGCTTGACGGGGTTGCACGGCACTGGCAGATGATGGACCTCAATATTGCTGCTCACAGATGGGAAGCTTATATAGTCTCATCTGATCAGTCTTAACAACACAGTATTTTGTAAAATCACTATGGACACTGCACACTGCAAGAAATTCAAATTTACTGCTCGCTATTGCAAATGGAGCAAATAAAAGGAGATTATATTATCAGTTGTCAGTGTCATATTAGCAGCAATAGCTTATCTAGTAATATTTTAGGGCCGGTTCACACATGTAACAAAAATAACAAACTTCTCATTTACATTTTATAATATCAAGTTATGCAGATGATTCTGTTTTTATTTGTCTAGGTTCTGTAATGCAACTCTTTGAATTTAGATTTTTTTTTTTTTTAAAGCTGCAATAACTGATATCACTACTACATAATAATAGATGTATAAAGCCTGCTGTGCCTCCAGAAAGAACTGAACAAGAACTCATAAGAGTTCTATAGTGGTTTCTTGTTTTTTCAGCACCAGCTGGGGGTAAAGACCACCAACTCTTGTTGGTTCTTTATCCGCTTAATATTCGAATAAGTTCCTAACGTTGTCTGTCTGCTGTTTGGGGTTGTTGTTTTAAA
>VUQI01026928.1:19571-38901 GCA_015106735.1 Paratilapia polleni
TTTTAAATGCTTTAAATATATATATATATATATATATATATATATATATATATATAAAATACATTTGCAGATGTGATATACCTTTAAATTTAAACTCAATTTGAGTCAATGGTGTAAGTTTAATTTATTTTTATACTCTTCTATATAGAAAATATAAAGATTGTCCCACATATCTGTACACAGGCACATAAAACATGAACACATAAAATCTGGCAAAATTTGTCAGGATGTCAGGGACTGAAACATGTATGACTTGTTATGGACGTCTTAAATTATAAGTAGTCTTAGTGTATGCTGCTGTCATTAACTTAATATAGAATTTGTGTAGTTGATCCCCGTGGGACACAAATAAATACAGTAAATGTGTCTTTATTATTGGTGGGGCAGCTTTAGCAGCATGAAGATGGCTGTTAATCCCATGTAGGCCATTTCTCCTTTTTATAGTTGTCCAGAACATGGGAATGGATGTTGTCAGCCATCTTTTGTTAAGGCTGAAGGTGAAAACAGCCTGGGTTAAATATCAAATGACAAATATTCTTAAGAGTTTGTTTAAACTAAATGAAGACTGGTGGGACTTTTCTTAGTTAGGTGTCAATTAGAAACACAAGAAATACAGAGTTAAGGGTGTTAAAAATGTTTTCTTAAACAGCATCTCTATGTCCTCGCTCACTTTAACCTGTTTCCCCCCAATGCCATGTCGGTGCTGGTGCAGAGCCAGTTTCTGCCTTGGTGCCTTTTGAGAACCAGCCCAGATTTTGACTGGTTTGCAAACCAAACATATAGTTTTAAATAGCGGAAAAAAGGAAATCATAGTTGACAGAATCTGCAGGCTGCATCTGCAGATCATCTGTGATTTTCTTGCTGTGGAGCCTCCCATAGCCACTGACATCATTGGTTTCAACTATTTTCTAGTGCCATGGCAATGCCAGCTTTTTGGCACCAGCATCAGTCCTGTTTTTTTGGGTTTTTTTTGAGGGAAACATGAAAAAGCTTTCTGGATTAAGCGTTAGCACCACGTCGGTGGAAAAGTGCTACATCTAGCTCTCACATCAAAGCGCAATAGTATAGACATATACATTTAAATGTAAGTTATTCCTCAATGCAGCCTCAATAATGGTAAAGAGACTTTCAGTGTCCTAATGCATATACAATGTGTCTATCAGTACACCAGGTCTGTCTACAACTTAAATAATCACAGCTCATTTTTTTTATTCTGTTTCCAGCTGTTTGGTTTGTAACAACAGTATATGGATAATATGATAAATATGGTCATATTTTATTTTTTATCATAAAAAATTATTTTAAAAAATGCATGCTTTCATACAAATTACTTCATCTTATATAGATATTATCAAGGATATTTAATATAATATTTAAGACATACATTATTGGCTGGCTTCACAATTTAGTTTCAATAAAATTTCTACTCAAATATTTTTCTTTAAAAATCTTAATCATAAAAATCTTAACATTTCCAAAAAATATACATGCAGTGTATTAGCCTATACATCCATGGGCTATCCAGAGTTGTGTCTACATATAGCATAAATTAGCATTTTATAAATAGGGGAGAATTAGTTAGCATGATATCAACTGCAACACCTTTGGGATTTCTTTCATTGTAACATCCAGAGCAGCATACAGCTCCGTAATGTACTATCAGCCTGTTTCAACTGGCTAGATCCCTGCTCCAATGTGGCAGTGGCAAACACTCTAGCTGGTATGAGGTGTTTATCCCAAAATTCCACTTCCCCTAGACAGTTAGTGGAGTCTGTGGGAAACAGCCATGTGTAGCTACAGACACTGGCTGTGCGCTAGCTTCTCAACTTGGTTTCTCTGTCCAGCTGGCAAAGCTAATGTTTTGGTTCACTCTCACACCTTGGTAAGACAAGAGGCCCAACCAGAGCAGCCTATTAGCACAGTATGGAAAGCCCAAGATGCCAAAATCACAAAGCAGCAGCATCAGTTTATCTGTGTCTGCACAAAAATTGAGGCGTAGCTCACAATAGGCCACAATACACAATCACCGTAATCACATTTAAAAAACAAATCAATAAAAAGCTTAAGGCATAAAAATCCCACTGGATTGTGTGCATACTGCAGGAAAGCAACAGAAAATATTGCATAGCCTCTACAGGCAGCTGGATTAATTTAAAACAAGGTTTCATTATGCATTTGAATCAGGCTACTAAAAACTGTTCCTGTGTAGACAAGCTGTCACTGTGTAGCTTTTAGCTACAGTAAGCACTTAAAACCCAAGGAATGGCAGATGCTACAACTAGCTTGTGATCATTGCGGAGCATTTAGCAGCTAAAGAGAGGATAGAATCACGACTCTAAATTAATGATGAATTACAATAAAAGCTGGTATGCAAATGTATTGTTTCCACTGCCCTTAAGACTAAATAAATCCGTTGTTGCAAATTTAGGTATTTATGTATGTATTTTAACACTTTAAACCTATATTTTAAACCATGATTGTTTTCAGGCTTTGTGTTTGTGGTTGTGTATTCTGCCTCATTTCCAACTTTCTGACACCTAAACAAGCTAAAACAAACTACTAAGACTATTTCTAAGTGATTTTTGACCCAGGTGTTGAAAACATTCAGTTTTTGGCCTACTCACGTCAACTTTTCTCCTTCACACATTTTTGACACCCTTTATATAATGGGACAGCAAAAGAGAATGCTACCAATCTATCAGGGAACTTTTCCATGTAAAGTGAAATTCCGTTCACTAGAGAAATCCAAATGTTTGCTTCTTCAAGTTTTGCTTTCCGCGTGTCGGTCTTGTAGTGTGAACGATGCCGGCCCTTTAGAATTTTCAGGTGTGTACAGACCTATATGGGAATGATGTATAAAACATTTTGGTTTTGGTATTTGTCTGGTTAAACAAGAGGGGGTGGTTTTTATGCAATTTACTATTTTTAAAACCTAATACATGATTTATGTGTAGCAAGAAGGCTGATTTTTGGTTCAAAATGACAATGGATGTTTTCTTTATGGGGTGCCTACCTCCAGGTTTCTAAACAAAGAGGTTGCAATCCAAGGATGTTCACATGTTATGTATTAGAAAACATATATTTTTGATGTCTTTTTTTCAATGATTGTCTCTAAAAGAACTATTACATAACATTTGCTGTATTACTCTTCATCCCATGCTATTCCATTCATTTAAAGTGGGATAAGGGATGAAGTCACTTCGTCCTAACGTATGAAGTATTTACAGTTGTACTCTCGTAGTGTCCACTGCAAACTGTACTTCTCTATCTAAATGATACCTTAACATTTTGTGTGGCTATACCGTATGTTTGTGTCTGTCTGTGTGAATGTGTGTGAAAGTGGGAGTCTCGTAGACAAAGCTTAGGTTCATGTCCTTTAAAGATACAGTAATGTTTCCTAGAGGTGCATGTTAACCGAACTGTGAGCAAGTGTAATGACAATGCATAGTTTTTTGCATATGAAAACATTATAGCTTCTTTAGAAATATCACCCTGGTTTTCTGGTGATTTAGCACTGTGGTTTTGCAACTTATTCCTGTTAGTTAGGGATTTTCTTTTCCCTCTATTGGCTTTGATTTACACAAATGGGGAAGTGATAGCGTTTGGCTACTTTCCTCACTCCACAACATGTAAAACATCTAAAGGTTTTGAATTTAAGTGCCCATTTTAATTGACCTTTTCAAGTCATAATTTTTGTTGTTTATCTTAGGCAGTGTCTGCATATTGTTATTTAAAGTGGTTCGCAAAGAGAAACTGAGATAAACTAAAAGCAAGATATACTGAGACATTGATTAAACTATAAAGGGCTTCTTAATCTATTGGTCTTTATTGAATTGTGATGACCTTGTTGCATGTTTGTGTGTTTCTTGTGGAAAAATAAATGTGCCCTTGACAGGGGTAGCGTGTTTGACCTTTTGTTACACCAGCTCTCCTTGTTTTCTTCCCCCAGTTGGTGGTGTGTCCTCCTCCATTTAACACCACTATTTCCTTCTCCCTGGGCAGCTCTGTGCTTTGCACCTCGTTATATGGATATAAATGAGCCTTGCTGGTGCTATGGAGTGCTGCAAAAAGAGTTCTCACTGGTAGTAAATTTGCTTTATGATCATTTTCTGTCTGGCTTCGGTGGTAAAGAGCTGTGGTGGGCGCATACTAAAGTAGGCTTTGGGACGTCAGGACTGAGGTGATCAGATACCCCTTCAGCATCCCGCTCTTCCTTCCAGCACTGACCCAGCAACTCAGGGGCCAGTCCCCTGCTAGTTTCTGTAACTAAACTCTACTGCCCTGCCTCCTCTCATGCCTAATGAGAGTGCTAGCAGGGAGACTGCTGCATCATTGCAGGTAGGTCTGCTTTCATTAGCATTTAAATAAAGCCAGGAGGTGCAATGGCTGCACACATTTTTTTATGTGGTATAATTTAACATCAGATTGTGACTCTTCTTGTGAAGTCTGTGGTTATGGTGGGTTGATTAAATTTGAACAAAGAGGTAGCGGGGTAACCATGACACTGTGAGCCTGCTCTGGGATCTGTCAGGCATGATGTCGTTTCCTGTAATACCACAAATGAATGAATATCTGCTTTGTGTCAGATCTTCCACTTTAATACTAAACAGGAGACAGATAGACATAAGTCAGCAGTAGATTCTTAATGTTAATAATTTTTTCATTTTATGTAAACCAAGTTAGCAACAATGTAAAAACCTCTTGGTAAAATTATTGTAAAGAGTCAGTCTTGCTTTTTTTTTTTTTCTGGGTACAAATTTGACACCTTCCTCTTTGAATTCTTAAATCTGGCGTTTATTGAATAATACAGTTGTGTTCACAGTAACAATCCACTTGGAACAAACCATTATGGTGAATTTGGTACAGGCAGTTCTTTTTTCTTTTCATAACAAGAGCCCTCATTCAGGGAACACAATGTTCCAGTAATGCTTACTCTAGTTATGGCTTGAATGGCAAATTAATAAAACAAAATTTGGAAAGCTGCAAACACCAACACACCTATAATAACCATCTCAGTAAAGGCTGCTGATTGTTATATCTGGCATGTGTTTTGTAGTGTTAAGCCTAATGCAGGAAGAATGCTTAGAATAGAGCCTAAACAGAAGCAGGGTGCCCTGCTGAGGACATCTTACTGATCTCAGATCTGATTTTATTAAACTAACTAACCACTGTTTAAGGGAAAAACACTGAGCACTACTTTCTCAATGGGAAATGATAAAAAATTCCCATAGTTTTTTTTTTCCCTATTTAAATTAAATGGAATTAATTTTCTTTAAAATTCCTAAAAGCAAATTTGGCATCTCAAACACATGAGCCGAATGTAGTGGCACCAAAATCTCAAGAAAATGTAAACTTAGCAAATGGGAGTATGTTATAATTGTTAATTTGTGTATGTATGGATATTATATTATTACCAGGTAAATATTACCCATCTTAGGAATGGTGTTATTATAAAAATGTAAATTACATCAGAACCAAACATTTAAGTTGACTGGCCATAGCACCAAACAAAAGCACATGTTATGTGTAAAGGGAACAAAGCAACAATTAAAATCATAATCTTGCTCACTGTACAGGCGGTGTTATACTGTGGCATGTGTACCACCATTTATTAATCTCATGGTGGAGCAACTTGTAATGTTATTGTCACTGCTACATTGCGGCCACGGTGATAAATTGCCTCAATAAAAATACAAAACATCGATAATAGCAATATCAAAACACCTTACATTCAGATACTGTGGATTACACTATAACAAGCTTTTTGCATAAAAATGTGTGACTTAGGTCCTGTACATTATCTCGAAATATAAAAGCTTCTTTTCATATTTCACAACAAGTGGATGCAGGCCATGCAACAGATTACTTATCTACATAAAAAATATCAAGTCAGATCATGATTCAAAGTCCCCGTGCCCCCCTTTTTGTCAAGTATCATAATCTTCCTGCGGCGCTCTTGTCGGTGGCACTCGGAGAATCAAAAAGATTAAAATGGCAGAATTCCCTCTGCTCTTTACAGCCAGTAGAAAATGTACTAAAAGGCTGAAAGAGGTGGCACCATGTGGCCACTTTTTCTCCTTGACAATCAAGAGAGCGGGTAGCTGATTCTCACTTGTGTTGGTATAGGATGCTGCCCTTCCCCCCTTCAGGCATTAATGGCTCCCAGTCCACATGTGTACTCTAGGGATTCATAATAACACTGGTGGCGTCCTCTTTTTCTCTGCGCTGGAAGGTAGCATGAGCCTGCTCCAGATCCTCTATCACCGCCAACAGCCGAGCAGCAACATTCTGACATGGCTTCATTCGCTGAACGTTGCATTCAGCACCATCTATGACAGAAATGTGTAGGTAAATTGATGGTTTTCTCTTAATTAATTCAAACATCCTGCAAATGTCACACACATAGAACCTAGGGGGATAATAATAATAATGACAACACAACAATAAAAGCACTTGTAACATGATAGAAAAGTTACAGCTTAGTGTCACCTGGGTGAATGTCAGAGTTGATCTTCTTTTCTTTATTGCATGCCATCTGATCACCATCTGGCATCTCCAGATATTTTTTCCTGCAGTGTCAGAATCATATCATATGATCACATGGTGGCTGTTAAATGTACGACTCATTGTAATGTCAAGAACCATCAAGAAACAGCACAGCAGTGCATTCCTGTATAGCAACATAGACCTCTAGTGTTCGGTAGAAGAACTGCATCCAGGCTGAGGACGTTCACAGACACTGACCTGAGTTTGTCTTTGCCCTGCAGAAGCTGCTTGTATATCGTCTGACTCTCTACATCAGGATCCAGTGGGTCACTCCAGTCACCAAGTGTCACAGCTGAGTGGGTTCTACTGCAGCCTGCAACTGAGACCCAGCCTTTTATTCAACTCTAGCATTCCACATAGTCTGAACTTCACACAACTAAATATAACATATCCTTCTAATGATCCTTTTAATGGAGGTCTCTACAAGTTCATACATAACATTCAATGGAATAGCTTTAGTAGCAATCAAACCCCCAATCTAAAAATGTAATCCCACATTCAAGACAGTGAGTAAATAAAATTGATCAAAGCAAATCAGTGTGATTTGGAGAGAGCAACAAAACATTTCAGAAATTGAGGGTTTACTCTATAAATACAGATCACCAGGAAGCCAGCTACAAGTTAGTCAACCTGTAGTAAAGTAAAAAGGTTTTGTGTCATGGCAAAGCATGTGCCTTGGGAGGTTGTTTGTTCTCTACAAATCTTGTGGCGTCTTGGACATAATTCAATACAATTTGTAATAAACAAAGGTCCTCATCCTGAGTCCTTGTTGAAGCAGCATTAGAAGTAATAACTGGAGGATTACCAGCTCGGTCTGCCTGCAGGCAACAGGTCCACTTGCCACTGCGATGAGCCCCCGGGTGAAAAGAGGGCAGCATGCGTTCATTGTAGATGCTGACTTTCCTGATCGCAGAAAGCCACTGGTTCAGTTCATTTACATTCTGTTTGGAAAAATTAAAATACCATTAACCATGAAGTTTAGTGGCTCCTTAAAATCAAAATCTGCAATTTAAATGTAATCAGCTAAAAAGTCTTCAGGAATAAAGCACACCTTTATGACAGAAGTAAAATATATAAAATATTTTTTATTTTTGCCTAAAAAAAAAAACAAAGATTTTATTTTGTTGTAACTCTAATAAAGGAACATAAAAACTGTCACCAATATAGCTGAGCCTTGTGTAAATAAAATGGACAGACTTAAAAAGGTTGTGCACTTTGTTGGTGACTGGGTGGTATACAAATTTACCTTGCACTGGATGTACATGGTGTGCAGCTGTCCGTCGTCGTCCTGGGTGATGACCTGCATTACATTCTGCTGCTGAAAGGCATTTTCATCCACCCTCTCCACAGCACACACACACTGAATAGGGATTGGAGAGCGCACCTGCGAATCACAACACCAATTAAGACAGGTATGCACATGCTGGCAATGATGTATCATGCTTTGCCTTAGGCAGATTATACTAAGGTTTTAGTGAAATAAAGGTGACATCTGATCACAGAGCAAATTAATGAAGCGGTTTCTCATACTGACATATTTTGCACTTATTGAGCTATGAGAAACAGGGAGGGAACAAGGAGGAAGTGAGGATGAGATCATTGTGGCAGCAAAGGCTACTTTAAAGTGTAAATCAGCTACTTCCAGTGGGAGCTCATCTCACTGAGACTGGAGTGCCCCAACATGGAGAAAAGGGGCCAGGACATTGTCTCCAATCTGATTTGCAATGTTCGTATGAATATCCATAGCCTTCAATTAACCCTCGCCTTTATTCCAGTCACACAAAGCAGAGACTGGCTCAAAGAGAGACATTTAGTGACTAGCATGTTCTGTTCCTCTCAACCGTCTCCCCCTCTCTTACAGTCTCTGGTTAGTAAATGAAAGTACATCATTATCACAGGTTTAGGCACCACATTGTAATAACAGCAATGATGTTCTCACAAGAAGATCAGCACAAATACATTAAAGCAATGCTGCGGATGACTAAAATGTTTCCTCTTTGTATGAGCCAGGTGATGAATGCCCTTCAACGGGCACAAACGGTGACTAATTCATCATAAGAAGGCATATTGTGTTTTTTGATTGCTTTTGATTTTTTGATCCAGACGTCATAGGAGAATATGATTAAAAGCAAGACTTCAGACAGTGGCTGGTTGCCAAAATGGCCAGTAAAGTAAATGCTCATATGACATATGATATACAGTATGTTGGTGGAATATAAAACTTCTGTTGGTTCAGTACTAACCTGCCAATCAGGAGTCTTGGCATAAGACAACGTCTCACTTGTCAACCAGAAGTAGCGTTTCTTAAATGCAAAGCGGGATAGTAGCTGGGGCCCTTCTGCTTTGTGTTTGTGGAGGTACCCCTCTTTCACTGTGACTGAAGCCGTGAATACAGCCCTCTGTGGCACTTCAGATGCTGTGCAGAGAAAGGGGAAAACAGATATAAGGAAATGCTGTTTATAATCTATATGTAACTGCATATTCACCCAGATAGACACAAGGTGGTGCTGTGTCAATAAACAAACAGTATATATTCATTTCTTTAACTGCACTGTTACACAAGATGCCTCAGTCTTGTTCCATCACCCCATGAGGGATGGCTTCGAAGAGGAATAACAAGCGTCCACTTCTGTCCAACAAATTCACCTCAAGAGCATTAAATGTCAAACTGGCCTTTAGGAGAAAAAAGTGGGTGTGATGTGAAGATGGAGGTTGAAACATGATATGTCAGAGGCGGAAGATGTTTCACAACAACCGCCTCACTGACACATGACATTAAGAAAATAGCCAGGACATGTTGGGTAACCAGTATGGCAGCTTCTCACTTCAGCTCCCTGCCAGCTCATTAACTATGTCATCTCTTTTCCAGACTTCCAGCTAGTTATGAATATTTCACTGCAGGGCTACAGTATTGTTTCACCTATATCAGCTGGAAGCTGCTACACTGGCAGGTGGCCTGTGGCTGATTAGCTCAACAGCATGACCTCTGGACTTGGCTTTTGATTACACGTTTAGTGATGTGTTCAGTGGTATCAGCCTTACCAGTGTCATGATCTATGTCAATTAATTTGTCCAGGAAATCCTTGACAGAAGCCACACTGCGAAGGATGATGGGATGAAGAGGCGCCATCCACTGTTCTTTTCCGTGGCCCAGCTGAAGCCCTAAGTTGCCAACACTTTGTAGTGCCTGGCAACCATAGAGACACAATATCAACCGTAAATTCACATCTTCTCCACATCAAATCTCCAGTAACTGACAGAACTGAGGGAGTGACTGCATATCTCAAAGTCAAAGATCAAAAGGGTTCCTGGGGCCAAGCATGCTGTGAGGCCCTTTGTCCAGCCCACACCTGGCCTAGGGCGAGGAGGAAGTCCCCCTCTACACCCCTCTCTGATGCCTGGCTTTGAACCGCAGTCTGGTTGCAGCACATAGAGGTAAAAATAGCATGTTTCCTGTCTCTGTAGAGGACCCATGGCAACAGTTCTTCAGCACCATGGACAGCAACCACAGAAGCCACATTTGGGAGTGGAATGAGGTTTTAATTTTCTTCTAACATCTGGCTCTAAGACCCCTGGTTTTTATTGTATCAAGGGTGTTTTTCTTAGTGAAACTTCCATTCAAGTTTCAGTTACAACCTGCTAAGTTAAACAGTTTTTCAATACTATGTTTCTTTGGTAATCTGATCTATTTCCAGTTAGAATGGGGCATAATGTGAGGAAGACGTTTTATGGCCATAGTCTGTATGGCTGGTGAAAAAAATCTACTCTGATATGTGTTGCCTGGATAAGAGTAGTTATGAATTTTAAAAGCTGCTTATATGTCTCTGGGTTGCTAACAACAGGTGATTTTAGTGGCATTCTTAGGGATATTATCAAAATGCAGCTGATTCCCTTCTGCACAACCTATTGGCAAATCTCACATGGTACATACAATTTAATCTTCTTCATCTTGCATATTGTTGCTGCTGCCTCTGCAAGCTGCTTTGCAAACCCACCTCTACCCCAGCTCCTCATTTGCATGATATACATGCTATTTCCAACTTAATCAATGTCATGTCTGTTGTTATTGATAGCTGCTCTGTTCTGTAAGGGCATCTTGCTGCTGTTCTCCCTGCCTTTAGACTTTCCATGTGGGTGCATGGAAGGGTGGGGGGAGGTCCCAGACCATAGTCATAGTGCCAAATAAAAACTACTGAAGATGGAATAACTATCTTATTTTGCCTATTCTAGAAGAACTAAAAGTTAGGCACATGTAAACTTAGTGTTACATGATTACCAAACAAAGTGAAAAAAACAAGAAGAGGCTCAGTGCTCTATCTGCCTGTACGTACAGTACAGACATTGTATGTATCGTATTTCTGCTTCATATTTTATTTGTTTTATATCTAGAACATTAAAATCGCTCACCTCAGGCAGACAGCATGTTGCCTCCCATTCAAGGCCTCCACCACTTTACTGTTTGTTTTTTGCTGCACTTTAAGTGTGATGTCTGGACATGAATAAATTATTCACAGCAGTGTCTATGTGTATGTCTATGTTTTGAATCATACCTTGGCTAGTAGTAACAGTGTTCTGCTTGTACGTGTGTCAGCGTGCTGGTCTCTCAGCTGAAACAGTTTAGGTGTGAGGATTGCAGGAGCAAAAAAACGCAGAAAGAAGAATCCACTGATGGCCAGGTACTTCACATCCTGTAAAAATTAGGACAAGTCACTGAATGGTGACAAGTTGCCTCAGGATAAGCTGCAGGTAAAAGTACCTACAAATACAGTGACATGCTTTCCTCTGTGTGTTTTGCTTCACACTAACCTCATTCTCAGGCTCGGTAAATTGCTCCTCTACTCTCTTGTGCAGCTGTTTGAAGGCCACTCTCATTACAGGAGGACACTGATCGACTGAGCTCACGATTGATTCAATGATGCTGGTCAAGTAGCTCTGCAGCATCTCCACACTGCTGTCCCGCACCTCTGCCTCTGACACTGCACCCTTAAATGAAATCCTTCTTCAGAGACAAAGAAAGGTGTTGTAAACAACTGAATCCCTGAGATCTGCTGAGTAAACACAATCCAAACACCAGCCATCCAAGACCACATTTAATCCCACAAAGTAATTAAATAGACTCTAATCTACTCTCTATCACAATGGTTTGTATAAAATCACTGATAACCTTGCTGTTCCTCATTATGTCATTACATATGAGAATGAGTGCTGTATTGAAAATGTCCAAACGGATAAATAGAGATAAATAGAAGGGACAAGATAAGATGATGGTAGGCAGATCTACTGCAGATGCAGAGAACATTAGATCCTGGATCTCCCTCCATGTCAGAGATAGATATCTCAGGGGGCTCATGGCAGTTGCCAAGCAACAGCCATCCCCCTTTTACATTTTTTTTTTTATTTTCTCACATTGATGTCTTTCTCTCAGGGGTGAAGTGTAAAGGAAGCAGGCAGTCTCCTGTGGCAGCTTTTCCATTTTACCATTTTAACACATAATTTGTGAACAGCACACCTAAACCTACAACCCAGAATCCCCACTTGTCATTTGTAGCAGACCTGCACTATTATTAGGTCGGAATATGATTATGGGATTGTGATCTAGCAGGATATGTTTTAGGTCTGATTTACCTTGTGCGGTTCAGGTCGATCTTACATGGGTCAAGTTCAATGTACTTTTTCTCATCAAAGATGCGGTTGATGATGGGCTTCAACACCTCATGCAGATACAGCATGCCAACAGCCTGACAGCAAAACAATACCATATGTTGAAGACATCTGTTTTGGTCACTGTCATGTCTTCAGTTTTTCTTGATCTTTTTCTTGGTCTTTTGCATCTCCTTCCCTCTGTCTTCCTCAGTTTATCTGTTTGTTTTCCATGTCTCTCTTTCAGTTTATTACTGTTTTTTTTTTTTTTTTTTTTTTTCTGAAAATTGTTTCCTCATGTGGCTTTCCACTGGTATGTATTTAGCTTTTGGTTTTGGTCAGATAGCCAACAAATTCCCTCCTATGTCTTTTGATGATCACTGTTCCTTGACTTTGATAGAAAACATCCTGAGGTCAAGGAAAGATACAGTTACTGAAACTACAAAGTCCCAAAAATGGACTACAAAAAGCTCATCTTAGATGCTTCACCCTGTGTGTTCTTATGTTGTTTTATGAAGGCTGTATACATCCCAGTGAAAAATATCACTTCACCACAGAGTATAGAATTTCAAGAAAAATATATTATAACATTTTCTCCTTTCTTTTCTTAAAGGATGGTCCAATGTATCCTTTGCTAAAGGAGGTAATAAGGGAAGCACTGAAGCAGCTTTCCTTAATATTTAAAGAATTCAACTACCTCCTTTTACCAGGTCACTTCACTCATTTAGGAAACTTCCTAAGCAAAACTGACTATTCGACCACAACCTGTGGGTCTCCCCTCAGGCAGCTTGTCAAGCTAACCACCTCCTGTCCTCCTGTCTTTCCTGTCTGTTTCTTGTCTGCTTCTCGATCACCTGTGTTTTTTACTTTCTCCTTTTGCATTAATGTTATTTAATTGATGGACTTTCTGTTGAACTTCATTAGGATTTATCCTCCCCGACTCAGCAGCCCCTTATGTTGTCATATTCTTCCATAAATCCTGCCATGCTATACATGATTTTTTTTCAACTTGCCTTATTTTATCTAGGTCTGCATAGTTCAGAGAGTAAATAACAGGCAAAACATGCTTTTTCTCACAGCAGAGACAGAATGATCACATTCTTACTCCTGGAATAATTTTTAAAAAACTTTGGCGCACCTTCATGAACTGTTCCATGGCCTTGGAGGCAAGTGAGTTGGATCGAAACAAAGTGTTTGGATCAGCTAAATGAGAAAAACAGAAAAAAAATCTTAACTTATTACAATATTAAGACAGCATCTTATATATGAGTGAAATCAGTGTACATAAATAAAGGAAAGTGAATATGTAAAAAAAAAAAGAGAGAGATTTATTTTTTCCTTCATGTGAATCATGTAAACATATGGAGGGTGCTATTTATTGCCGTTAAGGAAATTCACAACAATAGCTTTAAATTTAAAAAAAAAAAAAAAACCTCATCATACACTGCAACAATTCACTGCTCATTTCCTATCATCTATCTACTGCTGTGCCTAAAAACACTTTTTATTTGATATATGACAGTGGAAATGGGGGGGAAAGGATCACACTACTGCATCCAATAGCTTCCAATCAATTTAATGAAGCTTCACATAGACCCTCATCAGGCACATAATTATGCTTGATGAAAAAATCAAAGATTGAAACATTGCTTCCTCAGAGTGGAAGCTTTTCATACAGTGTGTGGAACATTTGTCTGTTCCTGCCCTCATTTCACTTCTTCCTGCAGGCTCATATATATTTCTTAAATATCTACGCTTTCTGTTAAGTTTGATGTGTGTCTATTTTCCAAGAACAAATAGTCCAGAGTCACAACTGAGGGCAGACTGACCTTGCTGCAATGTCATGTAAGTCGTGTGGTGATACTGAGATACCCATGGTGACAGGACTGGGTTGCCAGGTAAAATATTTGGACCTATGGGGAAGGGTGGGTTTTCACTGCTGCCCAGTGGGTGTACTGTATGTTTTCCTTGCCTTGCCCCCCCATGTGCCCAACTTTAATGTCTGTGGGCTCACAGGATCTATTCCTGATCAAGCAGTTACCGTGTGGATCATGTGGAGTTGCTATGGAAACTTAGGCACTATGCTTATTAGCAGAAACTGCAGAAACCAACAGACCAGAGCTCAGTGTGAATTATCATGGGGATATGGTGCGGAGGCAAAAACATGACTAATCCAGACCACAGAACAGCCAAGGGAAGACTGTTGGGTGAGTAAATAATTGGCACCGGAGTAGTAAATATAGTGTTGGTAGGCTTTTACTGCCCACACACAGACCATAGCTGCAGTGTTCAGAGACCTTAATGTCAATTCAGCAGCAGCCCTCAGAGGGTCTCTGGAGAGTGGAGCAATAACAGCAAACTGGCATGTCCCAAACTCTGACTAATACGAATAATGACTAATAGAGATCAACTTAAATCTTACGCTGTATATTCAAAGTGCAGCTACAGTTATTACATGTAATTTAGAGTGGAAATAGATAATCATTATCTAACAAGGCCGCATAAATTCTGAGTGGGCTATCTAAACTACAAGACGGAGTACATGAAATAAAAAAATAAAAAGAATTATAGTTTACACTTTTTCCTTTAGTCTTACTGGTGTGGTTGACCTCCCGGGTGCTAAGGTAATCCAGGAAGGGTACTACCAGTCCTTGTCCCAGGTAGATTTTCACCAGAGTCATTGCAACATCCTGTCTGCTCTCAACTGTGGTCACCTCCTCCAGCATGGTCAGAGCACTGCTATCCTCCACCTGTTGAGAGGAGGACTCAGGTCACGAGTTAAGAATTTTTATCCCATTGGGAAGCCGGATAAATGAAGCAGGTGAGGTCAATATAACTGCAAATTAAATGTAGATCAAGGGAAAACACTAAAGAGGAAAACGCAATGCATACAGCAGTCCCTTGAAATGATGAGTGATTGAGTGGTCAACAAATGAATATCAGCACTGAGGAGGAGCTGTCATGCTGACCTCTGTAGGGGAGATTACCGACTCGACCAGAAGGTCGATGAGTGGCTGATAGTACATGGACGGCAAGATCTGATCCTCCACCAAACGCACCTTGAGACGCAGAGCTCCCAGCTTGCCACTGGAAACAAAGGAAAATACCACAGCACTTCAGCGTTTCAGTGATCACAATAATGTTGGGGTCTGGTTAGATATTTGCATATAGTTTTTTTTTTTTTTAATAAGGTGTCAACAGTTTATTGGAAGAAGAAATCCAGTTAAGGTAAGAAATAAAACAGAAAGTACACTTGTAAATCATTCTGTTGTTGGCAAGGACATTTTTTAAACACAAGGCTCAATGTGTTTGGGAAAAATGTTGCACCACTTGGTCACAGTGCTCTCTAAATCAACAGTGGACTGGAGTGTAAAAACTCTTTCAATAGTGAGTCATTTCCTAATGAACCTGTGAAATTCACTTTACTTTTGTAGTTCACTCAGCCTTCTTTGTTCTAAAATTATCTCAGGGAGTAGAAGCTGTCACAGAGGCTGGCTATACATCTTTGAATGTGCATTTAAGTGCATGAAAGAGAGCTAGGGGGAGAACAAATACTTCCCTTGGGTGCATTTAAGAAAAGACACAGTGATTGCTGCTACAATTTCAGTCTTGATGGTTTCCAAAAGCAAAATGCCTCTCTCTACAGACACACAAAGTCACCAGATTGTACAAACAAGCACACCCTTAATCCTCACCCAGCATCAACCTCATTGTTTCCCAAGGGTAGCAAACGAAACCAGCCCTCTAACTGAGGTGTCTTGTGCAAACAAGCAAAAGGGATTTCCACCTATGGAAAAGAAAGAACAAAAAAGCAAGCATACAATATCTGACAAGAAGAAGAAAATTACCTTTTATTTTATAGTAGGAAATACTGTACTGATTTACAACACCTTTTTTAAACTAATCACGACATGAAATTTCATAAATATGAAAAATTATTAGAATTATGGCATCCTCACCTTTCCCAGAAAGTCATTCTTGCCCACCATGTCCCAGTCCCACACCTGTACAGTAACAGTTCCCTGCTCGCCCAACTCCTCTGGATCCAACTCCAACTCTAAGGTCTCACCCCAGTGAGGAAAACGGGTCTTCTTGATAATCTAAAATGGAAAGAAATCCAAAAATCACACTAATCTTTACCATTTACCATTAAAATGATATAGAATCAGGCAACCATCAATCAGAACAGAAGACCTCATAGTTCAGATTTCAGTGCAACCTAGATATCCCGTTCATGCATGCACACAGATCTCACCGAGGTCTCTGCACTACGATTGTTGAAAATAACTCTTGCAAAGGGATCAGAGGTTCCAGAAATGTCTCTTGGAGCCAAGTCTCTGTGGGTATCACCAGACCAAAGGACAAGAGAAATCATTAATCCACGAAAATGCTCAGCTAAGTCTTACTACCTGTTCTGCAAATTGAATTAGTGTGCTTTATCAAGGAAAGAAAGCTAAACCTCTACCTCCTACTTGACCTTATTATTTCAAAGTTAATTCACATTCATCAGAGCATGTTTGAATAACACAGTGTCAAGTCCTGATTGACATGCTCATTAGTGCCCTGCCTGAGAAGGAAAGATTGTAGCCTGGGACACACAGATGGGGCAGTGAGTGGTGTGACAGTGGCAGTGTGACTCAGAAGGGAGTGTGGAGGCCTGCAGGGTGATGGTGATAAGAGTTCAGCTCAGAAACACTGATATACTGCCACAGCTCAACTACAAGGAGCTCAGCTACACAAACGTAGCTACATTTGAGGTGATAATATGATGGTTCTATCACTCTATCAACTACATTTTCACATGTCAGCTTCAGAAACATTGCCCATGGCTATCTTTAAGTAGAGTAAGTCATCTTCCTGACATTTTCTCAGCAGTGGCAGGATTTCATTTTACCTGGCTTCAATTACTTGACAGCGCAGATTGATCTTCTCTGCATCTTTAAGTAGCTCCAGACTCAGATGGATCTCTCCTTGGACTTCTTCATCAGGGTCAACCCTTGTGAGATTTAGCCAGCAATCTAGCCCTGATCATAAAGCACACAAAGACATTATTCTCTAAAGCACTAAACATTCAGAAAAGCTGACAGAGATGACAACTTTGAATGTCATATTAGAATCAAACTTACAGTTTGAAGACCTTTTTCTTACATTGAGGAAATTATTTTTTGTTCTTTCTGACACTGTGTTAATTGATCATCATTATGTATTTGAGTAAGTACACAAATAAAGTGCAGCTAATTAGTGCAAAAACATCTATAGTTCTTACAAATACAAGGCATGCACAGTCAAAAAAAAACCTACCATACATTCCTTGATTGTCTGGACAACATGTACACTGTGTGATGCTGTTAAGATCCTATTTTCATTTTTCAGAAAATGATAGAAAAGGTACAATGCCAAGGCCAGGCTGTGAGAAAAATCCTGTGAGGGAGTAAATGACTCAGTACCACAATGTAGCAATGAATCACAGGAGTGAGGCCCATGCCAGGTGGCCTTCAGAAGACAATCATCAATATGCAGCAAACATACCTCGTTAAACTCTTCGAGCAATCTAATAAAACTACAACACTAAGACACAATTTTTCAATGCCATATGTCTGGCTCAAGATGGCATAAAAAGTGCTAGAGAACTACTTTTAGTTTGGGAATGTTACTTTGAGCACCACTTTTCAATGAATACTCAGGAATTTTGAATTGAAAAAGCAATTCAATTTTTTCCGTTTCAGTAATTCATGTGTTTCCTTTGCATGTTTTTCAATTGAATATAGGTTTTAAATGATTTGCAAATCAGAGCATTCTGTATTTTATTTACATTTTACACACAGGCCCAAATTTCTTAAAGCTTGTTGTAAATATTGTGACTGATGTGCATAAATTAAAGGTTTGAGAGAACACTGAGAAACATTCCCAGACTAAAAAAAGGCATGTCTCCTCAATCACTTGTACTTCTGAATCCATCATGGGATGCTGTGTATGTTTAACCTCTGAGCTCTGGTCATGCAGTCATTCACTTATAGACTAATGCTGATTTGTTTAGTCATGCCTTTAGCTTGAGATCCAATGGCTTCTTTGGTCAGTGTAATCTTTCCAATAACATCATCGTGCCTGCAGAAAGGGATAACAAAAAAAGAGACATTATCAGATAGAAGCTACTGAGAATAAGATCAAAGTTGTTGAGTGAAATGATTAGTACTAGTGGTCATGAGAAGAGGAGAAAAAAAACGACCTTTAATCACTCAATCTGGGCGACCATCTGTCTGATGATGTTTGTTTATTCAAAGCTCAGAATTTTTCCCAAAACATTAAAGCTGTGCATGAATTTTCCACCCAAATATATCATTTCACGAGGCAAGTTAAGCAAACACAGAGGAGGTCAAATCCACTGCTGAGCTCCATCAGTTAAGAGTAAATCTGGAATCCTTTTGAAATAGCTTTGGATGATGGCATTACCCAATTGTGTCCTCATCCATGACATGAAATGAGAGTGAATGAAACCCCATCGGAAGATGCAACGTGTACTCTTCACCCCAGAAAGGATTAAGGTTCTTCCACACTGTCGCAGTCCTGAAAAGAGAGGTTTAACATGCTTACTAAGCAGCCCTTGAGCAGACACATACCATATTAATGGATGGAATAACAGAAACTTGCAAGGGTCCGAAACATGCAACGGCATAGTAAAAGATACAAATCAAATATCAAAAATCTACTAGTGTGAGATATATATATATATATATATATATATACAGCTCAGGAAAAAATTAAGAGACCACTGCAAAATTATCAGTTTCTCTGATTTTGCTATTTATAGGTATATGTTTGAGTAAAATGAACATTTTTGTTTTATTCTATAAACTACTGACAACATAACTCCCAAATTCCAAATACAAATATTTTCATTTAGAGCATTTATTTGCAGAAAATGAAAAATGGTCAAAATACCAAAAAAGGTCCAGTGTTTTCAGACCTCAAATAATGCAAAAAAACCAAAAAAAAAAACAAGTTCATATTTATTTTTAAACAACACATTACAAATGTTTTAACTTAGGAAGTGTTCAGAAATCAATATTTGGTGGAATAAGCCTGATTTGCAATCACAGCTTTCATGCGTCTTGGCATGCTCTCCACCAGTCTTTCACATTGATGT
>VUQI01026929.1:3547-21388 GCA_015106735.1 Paratilapia polleni
TCTCTGCTGCCACCCCCCCCCCCCCCCCCCCCCCCCCCCCAAAAAAAAAAACAAAAACAAGATAGCTAGCAAAAATGCCTCAAGGCTTCAAAGCAGTAGCCCACAAACCAGTGGTGGCCAGCCATGCTTCTTTCATCCATCCAAACACTGTTTTCTGCTCCCAAAAGGTTTTCACCCTGAAGATCTTCTTCATGCCCAAACAGAACCTACACAAGCCATACTGCTCATTTAGAATGAATGAATGAACAATGAAATGTAGCTGGAGAAAGTCCAGGGCAAAATGAAGGAAAATCTAAAAAGCTCTACTATCCATTTTGCACTTACTTAAACAATGGCCCTTACCTTCAGATCGTCACTTTTCCATCAGTGCTAGATTTTAAATCATCTGTCCAAAGTCAGTCTCATGTATCATCGCAATCCTCTCCCTGTGTTAATATCACTCTGTACTGTAATACTGTTAAGTAAATAGTGTCACACTTCAAACTATGTAAACCTCTGAGTCTAGTTTACTTTCTGCCTGGTTCTCTTTTATTTGGCAAACCTGTGTCAGGAAAGAATGTGATGATTGATTTTGAGCTTAAAAGAAGCCCCTTTTCTATGTTTTCTAAATTGATTATTTTAACATTTATCATTGAAAGACACAGAGATGGGTTCAGAGAGCCTATTCCAACTATGAGGTATAATCAAAAGGTTCCAAGACTGTACCTATAAAAAGCAAAAAGTGAACCTAATTTAAATATGGGGCTCAGGAGGTAGAGAGGGTCGTCTACTAAACAAAAGTTCAGTGGTTTCATCCTCAGCTCCTCCACTCCACATGGAGAAGTGTCCTTGGGGAAACATACAGAACCCTAAATCGCCCCAGATGCATTCAGCTGTATGTCAGTGTGTGAGTGACTGCTTGAAAGAACTTAAACTGCAAAGCATGAACTAAATCACTGTATGAGTATGTTTGGAAAGCACTAATAAAGATCAGTACAAATTTGGCTGCTATCACCTGCTACCAAACGGTGGTTTCCTTGTACAGTGATACAGTGCTAGAGGTGCTCCTCCTATGTGTGGATCACTCCCTGGAAGTCCTGTTGTGACCACTTGCAGCACAAGCACAATTGCAAAACGTGCAGCATAAAAATAGCAGCCATTTAGTTATAAATTTACTTTTGGGGAATTTAATTTTTCAGACAGCACAGTGGCTAGAAGGTCCTGGGTTCGGATCCGCTGGCCAGTTGGGGCCTTTCTGTGTGAAGTTTGCATGTTCTGCCTATGCCTGCCAGGGTTCTGTCTGGGTACTCCAGCTTCCCCCCCGTCCAGGGTGTACCCCACCTCTTGTCCCATGACAGCTGAGATAGGCACCACACATCCCACAACCCTGAATTGGACAGGTGGTTGGGAGAATGGAAGATAGATGAAACTATAGCTGACCCGGTAGAGCAGGCAACTCACGTACCGAGGGCTCGGATGTTTTTGATCCCACTTCATCTTATGATGTCTGTGTATTTTCATTGTCTTTTGATTTGACACTCAGGAGTAGTGGTGTGATGTTTGTGGCAAAATGTGACATTTAGGTAACAGGAAAACCAAAATATTTCTGCAAAAAGTGAAAATGCTGTTCATCAGCATGTCTCAACTGTCTCTCTTTGCGCAAATGTTAAAAACAGAACAAAAAGATGCACTTACAACTACTGCTTATATAGTAGAGCCTATATGAAGACAGACTGTGAGTTAATTTCCTTTTTTAATGACATACTATTCAGGGCAAGCTAACCTGCAGCAGTGTCTCAGCTGAGGGCCGTTTACGAGCGTTTTTGATGAGAGCCATCTTCACAAAGCTTTGGAAACCTGGAGACCTGCAGACAGACGAAGACAAAGTCACAATGTGTGGATGTATCAGCAAAAAGGAAGATAACGATCAGTACAGAGGGAGAAAAACATTGGTCCTTATATATGCTCTATAATTTCAGAGAAGCAGAGCCACACTTACCACTTGGTTTTATCTTTTAGTCTTGGAGGCTGGAAGCTGCTTTTGGACATCAGCATCAGCGCTCTGAAAAACATTGGTTTAGATGTTACTGGTCTGGAAAATGTCCAAGTAGCAACCAAGTAGAGTTTATTAAGCCTGCGTCTCTTATCCAGCTGTTTGAGTCGAAGTCCCTATTGTTTGTGCTGACTCACCTCATTGGGTGGAGGTCAAACATGGGCGGCTGCAGCTCAGCCAGCTCAATGGCAGTGATGCCAACAGCCCAAATATCACACAGGTGATTATAGCCACCCTTCTTTTCCACTGCAGCCACCTCAGGAGCCATCCTGGTCAAAAAGGAAGAGACAATTCCAACGTATTCCAACAGGCATCATCTTATCTTATCTTATCTTATCTTATCTTATCTTCATTAAAAATGAAGATAAGAAATTAGATTTCACTTAAAGTCTAATTTCTTGGCACTATCCCACAGATGCTGGAGAAAATTGATGTTTTTGCAGTGAATTTCTCATGAGTTTATTCATTTTAAACTATCGTCACTCCAGTGGAAATACTTTAAAAAGGTGCTTTTGTGGCTTCCTCCTCAGACACTGTTATTTAAGTTTCTTCAGTCAGGCTTTCTGCTGCTTTCTTGCCTTAGCGGTGCAGGTAAATGTGTTTCCTTACATAGAGGACTGAAGGCATGGCGGTATACAGATAGTATGCAGATTGCACAAGCCTGTTGATTTAGAATGATTCACTAACATACGCACGGCAGTAAGAACAAAATTGGCCAGTGTGCACTTTTTGTGAATCCAGCAGCAATTTTCATGAATGTCTCTACATAAATATTAGTGAATGAGGCCCAGAACCTCATTCAAGAGACACCATCTGTAGGAAACCCTGACCTTTCTAATGCTTTAGTATCAACTAACCACTTCGGGCAATTTCATTTAAATATAATTTGGTTCAGAACTGAATTCAGCTGAATTGAAAGTGAAACAATTGATAGACATTGTTACACAAAATACTTGGTTGTTGAAACAAATTA
The DNA here is from genome assembly GCA_015106735.1 of Paratilapia polleni. Lineage (NCBI taxonomy): Eukaryota > Metazoa > Chordata > Actinopteri > Cichliformes > Cichlidae > Paratilapia > Paratilapia polleni. The sequence continues at coordinate 6,553 of VUQI01026929.1, forward strand.
GAGGGACTTCAGGAATAAGAGTGTTTGGCCAATACCTGAGCTAAGAAGCAGATGGAGGAGATGAAGTAAATTCTACACTACAACTCCAGAGCTATGTTAGGGGTGGCTGTGGCTCAGGAGGTAGAGTGGGTCATCTACTAAACAGAAGGTCAGTGGTTCAAGGGGCTCCCCAATCTGTGTGTTGAAGCATCCTTGGGCAACATACAGAACCCCAAGTTGCCCCCGATGTATTGAGTATAGATAAATAAAAGTGCTGTGTGTGTGATTGGGTGAATAAGGCATGTAGTATAAAGCGTATAAAGTACCAGTCCAGTCAGTCACTGATGGAGGACCTAAGCCATCCAATACTCAAGTCATATGACAACAGCATAACTTGTGAAATAGATCAAACAGCAAGGTTGACAAGACCTACATTTTTTCTGCCTAAAAAAGAAATTCAAAAAAGCTCCAACATAAAGACAAAGAGCACTGGCAGCAGTGACTGATTAGGTGTAGTCCTCATACAAACATACTGATAGAAGAACTGTACAAAAACAGAGAGAGGTTGAATCCCAGTCAGTATCACACCATTGACAGATAGAAACTGTTTGCTCAGAGGTTGGTTAGGTTGGGCGAGTGGTACATTCATCTTACCAGTAAGGAGTTCCGATAAATGACTTCCTCTTGGCCACCGAGGCACTGATCTCTGCTGCGATTCCAAAATCAGCTAGACACAGAGGAGACACACAGGGTCATAGTGGCAGCTAAAATCCAACATAGATGGCCTATTTAAGCCTATTGATGAGTTTGAGTGGTTAAGTAAGTACTGCAGATGTGCATGTGTCCAACAGAGATCTCCACTGACCCAGTTTCACATCTCCACGCTCCGTCAAAAGGATATTGGCTCCCTGCAAAGAAAATGAATGCAGATCCAAGCTTGTGTTTACAGGATGATCCACAGTCTGACCATCACTACTGAACTGTAACAACTTAAGAGCCGTACCTTTATGTCCCTATGCATTTTGCCATTTTCGTGCAGGTGATACAATCCCTGAAAAAGATGGAAATCAGCTGATTATTGCAAGTATGTATTTTATTATTATTTAACTCATGGTTTTCAAGAAGTCAACTGCTGAAAGTTGTAGCCAGAATGATCTGTTAAGAGTCCCATGCAAAAAACCACACTGCTGACCTCTTGAACACCTGAACCCAGAAACTAACAACTACTCACTGCTGGGAGACTCCTTGGCCCCAGTTTTATGTGTCAGTTAGTGTTTGATTAAACTAAACTTTTAAAGATGTGAATGCATTAAAAAACAAACAAACCAAAAAAGGACACTGATTTATATCACTGCCTACAAGGGGTCACTAAACCCACAGGTATTAAAGGCTAATAAACTGTAATGCTATGTATCACCAAACCCTAAGGCCTGCATTAGCTGAAATTTTCCAAAACTACTGAAATGAATGAAATTAACTGTTGACACACAGAGAACCTTCGGAGCCTCTGAAGCACTGGTTCAGCCTTAGTGAAATGGGTCAGCATAAAATACAACAAGGGCTGAACTTTAGCTACACCTACCACAGTAAAAACAAACCGTTTTAGTACTTTATACACTGCAGTACAAGTAGCAGCAGTACAACCCTGTATCCAGAAAAATGGCGTCAAATTCAAAATGGTGACTCGTCTCAGTTTAAACATTTGATATGTTATCTCAGTGCTATTTTCAGTTAAATATAGGGTTTGAATGATTTGAAAAATGACTGCATTCTGTTTTCAGTCACATTTAACACAGCATCCCAAAAACTGGGTTTTACTGTAACAGCAGCATACATTAGCAAGTGTCTAGTGGTACAAGTACTGCATGTAAGTTCAACTCTGAGGTACATGTCTCTTCTGCTTTCAGCTTTCCTTTAATCATATTTACTGGTTGAGCTATAGCTAATAGCTACTTTACAGGTTACCGTGTTTTGATTTAAGATCAAAAACCGTGGTTATCTTAAAAACTATGATGCATTATTGCAGATTAAACTTTGGAATATGAGGAAATTCAAAAAATCTGGATCTTCATCAAGTTGTACATCAGGAAAAATATCTCTATATTGCTTCAGGTACATTTTGGTAACTTTTATGTGCTTTCAGTGCAGTACAGTATAGTAGCAGTAATACAACAACGGTGAAAGTAGTGTTTTTTTTAGAAATATTATGACGGCAATTTTGAGTGACTGTGTCTAAAACTAGGGCCAGAAGACCACCTTTCGGCATCACTGGTTTTCTGGGGTTTTTTGCTGTAAGTCTACAAAGCTGATTATCCAATAAAACTTTTCAGTGGGCAGAAGGTCACTCTCAAAGAAAACAGACTGTGCCATGGTGCTGCTGTGGCTCAGGAGCTAGAACGGGTCATCCACCAATCAGAATGTTGGTGGCTTGATCCCTGGTTCCTCCTGTCCACATGTCGATGTGTCCTTGGAAAAGATACTGCTGAACCCCAAATTGCCCCCGATGCATCCATCGGGGTGTGAGTGTGTGTGATTGTTTAAAAGAACTTAAAAGCATAAAATACATTGTTGCATGTTTGTAAAGAGGTGAATGTGGCTTGCAGTAAAAAGCACTATGAGTGCTCAGTTAGAGTAGAAAAGAGCTATATAAGTACCAGATCATTTACCATGTTCTGCTGCAGCAGCGTTTACAGAACCTCTACAATGCACTTAGTGGTCTGGCGAGGCTAAAGACTATTTAGCTGCTCTGAAGCTGGGAAAAACATATGACTCACTGTGTCTTTAAAGATTTTGCAGTGCAATAGTAACAAACTGCCTTTGACTCAAAAAGCCTTACCTGGAGGGTTTCCCTGCACACGAATGCTATCTGCTTCTCCTTCAATGGGCCCGTCACTGTGGAAAAGAGTTTGATTAATAGCCCTGACACTCAACAGGAAGGTGAAAGAAAGAAAGCCGCAGGTACATTGCTAAAAATAGAGTGGAACTGGCTTTCAGGGATCACTGTGCCTGCTTCCACATCTGTTTTACACTAACCATTCAAATGACTCAATGCTAAAGTGGTGATTACAGTAGTCGGACATTTGGGGAAATATGTCAGCTGTCTTGCCCGGAGCCAGCTGAGGCGGTCAGTTTCATCTCTGAGTATTTAGAAATAGCCAGTGGAAACAGTACTAGTATAGCTCTCTTAAAACAGCTCCAAGGTGCTCTTATTTATCCTTAGCTGCTCATTGATTTGGAAAGTGTAAAGAAAGAAACAAATAGAACATAAGCTTTTGTTTTTGGAAGGCATATTTTGACATTAGGCAAACCTGGGTTTATAGTTTTTCCCTGCTTTCTGGTGTTTGAACTAAGTGCAGCCCAGACAAACAAGTCCTGATCTGCCTACGATCAACCCATATACTGGCACAATGGGAAAAATGTCCTCCTATTCCTGTCTTTTTAAATATTTTCACTGGTTATTCTAGGGTATGTTGGCCTTGTAGTACAACCTAAACAGGGCTTTTTCATTGTGTTACATATTTGTTGGTTCACAGAAGAAGATACAAACTGAATCTATGACTGCTAATTATTTAACTACAGCTCCTTAAACAAACATCCATTTTCTTATCCAACTCAGGCCTGCGGAGGGGCCGGAGCCTATCCCAGCTGACACAGGGTGAGAGGTGGAGAGTTATCCAGTCTGTCGCAGGGCCCTTATACTAACACTGGACTTTATTGAAGGTTTCACAGTCATTTAATCACTTGTTTATTGTCCTTTCCAGAGTTCTGTTCACCAGGTGAGCAATATCATAGCTGTCAATTCAGCTGATCGAGAAGAAACTATACACTGCCTTCTTGCTTCTTTTAGCTTTTACTTGTAAAATGCAATAAAAACTTACAATATAAAAACCCCCAAAAACATCTGGGCTCCCACTCAAAGCAATAAGAGGATAATAGACTCCTTTAGATGATAATGTGCCATGTTGTAACGTGAAGGTAGATTCTGCTAAAAATGTGTTTGTACCATGGTAAATATCCTGCAGGGAGCCTCCACCACAGTACTCCATGCAGATCCACAGCTTGGTGTTTCTGAAGAGAGACACACAACTTTTATTTAACATGTTTGACATGTATGCTGCTTCTTCTGTGGTAGTCACAAGCAGCTTTATAAATGTGAAAAACAGCATCAGGAGGAAATAATTACAAGTAGGCAGTCCTTAATATACTGAATTTGATGCATTTACACCCACAAGCATACAGTATGATGCATGAGCTGCTGGGCCAACAATGTAACTAAGCAGTAGAAAGAGTGGGAGAGGAATCCAGCAGCAGTGCGGGCACAATAAAAGTCAAATTCCACATATCTCAGTCCACCAACAATCCTAGGAATTCCACACATCAGAAAACAGCCAGCACCTGTGGTAGCTGCCGAAGTAGGCCACAATGTTTTTGTGCTTGCACTCCTTCATCATGGTAATCTCCTGCTGGATGGGCGTGATGTCATCACCTGAGCACACAGACAGCACAGTGAGGGTTTACTGACTGACGACATCTGACTTCACACAGTTACAGGTCAGTAAAGCATAGGGTTAGCAGGAGAACTGGTAGTGTTATCTGTGGTGCAAGAGCTACAGTAGAGGCAAATCCTTCTTGTGGAAATTGCTTTTTGTAGAAAACCTATTGCACCAGTATGTACCAGCACCCATATGATGCTCCATATTATGAAGTGTGTTTGGTAAAAGGAATTAGTTCCAGTGTGCTGGCTCTGCTTTTCCCACCACTCAAATGGATATATTAGTTACTTATTCAAGGACAGGTTCACATTTTTTCATTTCTAATGTAACACAGGACTCAGGATCCCTTCCTTATCTTATTCCAATATAAGCCATATGGGACAAATCCCACAGAAGTCCTTTGTAGTGCAAAACCTGGTGCTTAGCAAAGAAAGCAAAAAGAGGACATCTAACTGATGCAACCTCAGTTTACATTCAGGAAACAATTGAATGCTTTAAGTGGACAGAAAAAAGCAGCTTGTGTGGAGAGAAGAAACAACATAACAAATATTCTGATGAAGTGTTTGACATTCACGGAGAAAGACATTTGGAACCTGAGGCAAAGATACCACAGGAGGTGGCTGAAGCAGGTACAATGGTAAATTAGCATGAGTGGCAAAAATTAGAGTCCTAACTCAGTCTGAACACATATATAACAGAGTATTAAAGATCAACCGGTACATAATCACCACCTAGTGACCAATCAAGTCTTCAGATAATAGCGTCACCATTCCTGGAAGATCCGTTTGTGTTCATATAGTAAGAAGGTCTGAAAGAGTTTAAGTCTCTGAAGTCTTTGTGTTGATGAGGATCAGCAATAAATATAGATTCTTAGAAGCAACTTTATTCATTGATTTTTTTCCTGTTGGCTGCAAACAATTTTACAACAATTTTGTTGTTCTATAAGCATTAATATCTGATCACAAAACAGGGCACCTATTTCTACTTCAACTATCAAATTTGCAGGTATTCTAAGCCTACATTTGAATTCTGTTTTTATATTTAATCTTTAACTTTCAAGTTCTATTTGTTGTTGAATATTTTTGGTTTCTTTTGGTTTATTCATTGTTTATAGTATTTCATTAGTTTTGTTTCTCACTGATATTCCCTGTTTAAGGTTGACATGTTTATATTTTCAGGTTTTTCTTAGTCTCGCTACCCTTTTGTAATTTAGTATCTGGTTGCAGTTATTGTGTATATTTTTCTATTCAGTCTGTCCTTGGTTCTTATCACTTAGAGTTTTGCATCTCCTGTTTTGTGTTTTGGGATTTTGTTCTTTGTTGTAGTTTGGTTCCTTTTGGCCCAGTGTTTTGAGTCTTTAGGTTTATTTGTTAGTTATTTTCTCTGTTTTATTACTCCTTCTGGTTGGGTCTTGTTAATTATAGTATCTTGTATTTTGTGTTATTAGTTTGGTGGTCCAGTTTTCTGCCCAAGTTCCTGTTTGTTCATATCCCTGGTTCTAGTCATCCTGCTTTCTGTGTCCAGCTGTTAAGTCTCTGTCTCCATGTTTGGCGTCTTGTACTTCCTGTTTTATTTTGGTAACTGCTGTCTTCGTGTGTTGTTGTCAGTTTTGCTTTCCTTGTCTCGTCATCTTGGATTAGTTTCAGCTGTGTTTCATTACCCTGGTGTTTCCCATATCCCATATACCTCATGTGTATATTTAAGCCTCAGTTTGTCTGTTATCCTTTGTTAGAGTGTCAGTCGTTCCAGCCTGTTTGTGACTGTGTTTTCTCTGTTCATGCTTGCTGAACCTACTGGATACCTGTGTGCTTTATTGGACTTATGCTTACATAGACATTGCCCGCAACCTTTAATAAAGATTAGTTTTTGCCACACTTATCTGCTATGCCAGGAAGTCTGTATTTTGGGTCCAATTCCTGCTCAAACATGACAAAAGAATAAAAACAAACTGTTTTTAATGGAATAACAACTGTCATTCATCCAATTCTCCAGTGCGTTAATGACAGAGCTGTGATACTCTCAATTGGCATTTTTCTGACTTTCTTTCCTGCCTTCAAATAGGCTAAACTTCATTAATACAGTAGATTTTTTCCAGGCTTACTGACCAAAGCATTAAAAGTGCACTCATGTTCATACAGCACTTTTAATACTAAACTACTGTAACAGACACTCATACAGGTGGTTTGTCTGCAGCAGTTGTGTTGGTTTCAGCATGCATTGTGTGTGTAACCTCTTCATGTTTTTCTAATGTTGTAGTTTTATTTATAATAACATCAACTGCTCTGTTGCCAGTAGACTTATCCATATCTGTGACTGGTCATGTTGCCAATACCACCCCTGTCATGTGACTGCAGCTAGATTGATAAACTCTGATAACTTATCAAGATGATAATCACCCTTGTTTGACCACTTAGCCTGACTGCCAATTTTAGGGTAAGCCAGATAATGGAAAGATATCTGGGGTATGTTGAACTTGCTTTGTAGTACAGGGCCCAGGAGGGGAAGTAGGCATGGGTGAAAGTATTTAGCACAGGTGAAAACAGCCAGGTAATCAGGGGACAACAGAGAAAGGAAGTAAAACTAACACAGGATATAAAAGAAAACAAATTTTAAAACAAAACAGGAAGTAACCAAAAGACAAATACTAAAGGCAGAGTCATGAAAACAGGGGAACAGTCACTAACAGAAAGACAAAACAGAGGGAGGAACAGACCAGGAAACACACAGGGAACTAAATCTACCACTAATACAAATCAAGACATGAACCAAAACACAGGGAGCACTAGAATAACCATAAACTAAAAACAGGAATCAAAGACTCAATCATCAAAGACATAATATCACAAGAAAAAAAACTCACAATCTACTAGAAAAATAAAGAAATCAAAACAGTAATCCAAAAGTTCAAAAACACTTTAAACACTAGAATAACAATACAAAAACAAATAGAGTCCAAAACCTAACAATATGCCAAATACTCAATATCACAATGAAAGCATGAACCAAAACTCAGAATGAAACATGAGTGCAAAGACTCTAAACCCAGAGACCAGGCCAGGCAGTCTTTGGAATCCAAAGCTCTAAAGCGGCTGCCATCCCATCATCATGTATGATATCACATACAGGACAAACAGCACAATGTTAATGCTACAATGTTAGTGTAATGTGTGAAGTACAGGAAAAAAGCGATAAGTTTTCTTATCACCGATCGGCTGTATTGCACAAACTCAAGAGAATTAAAATCCACTAAGAAGTCAAAGAGGATCACAGAGTCATACCCAGGACAAATTCATCTCGTTCACACCATTATCACAGTGTTTGAGTTTAGGACTATTATGACTATGTGCTCAGTAGCAACCATAGCCATAAAAAGCATGAAGCTATGTGAAAGCATCAGCATGTCAGAGCACTGACCATATTACTGATGGTCACATAATGGTGATAGGAAGGTGCCAACCATGCTTTCTAATGTGGGAGTCAACCAATAGGACCACTCCCTCTGTGATCACAAGCAATAACATCCATCACACCTAACAGGATAAAGAGAAGTGGTATGCAACATGTGTGGCAAAGGGATATTTCAAGCTATCACATCATTTGGTATGTCATGAAGTTCTTTATCATTTTGTGCAAGCAAAATTTATTAACATCAAGAAGCTTACGTTAACCACTTTGTTAAATGGTTTAAACTGAATATTGTTCAGTACATCAGGAGCAAGAATTTGGTGAAATTGTAATTAGTGTGCATGAAGGTTATGTTAGTGCCCATAAAACAACAAATGTGACCTTGACCTTGAGCACAATTTGGGTGAAGATCGATTAGGGGATCACTGTGTGCAAGTTTCTCTAAAATCTGACCAGTACTGTAGGAGAAATAGCCATGGCATGTCTATGAACATGTGCTGTGTTTGGGCTGTTAACATACCCGGGTCGAGCTTGACAATCTTGATAGCTGCCAGTTCAGATGTCCTGATGTTACGAGCCTAAAAGGAAAAAAAAAAAAACAGTCTCTATAACAACATATAATCATAAAAAAGCATAAAAGGATATGCAGGGAACTGTATACAAAAGGACTACATTGCTCCACAAAGCCAAAAAGCAATAACTAGCTTACATAGTCATGGTCAAAACTGAGGTAAGACCACAGATCTTATAAACTGATCTAACAATAAAACACTGTATACCATTAAAATTTGTAATTTTGAGGGGGGAGTATTAAAAATTCCAAAAGACACATTCCTGTAGTATAACTTAAACTGCAGGAGATGGGAAACACCTGTTAATCCAGGTGTTTCTGTTTATCTTTTATGCTTTGTACGGTGACCTTGGGTTTTAGAAAGGTGTCCACAAATAGAATGAGCACTGGATTAATAATAATAATAATAATAATACATTTTATCTGTTTTCAGTGTCTTCTTCGTGACATTTGATGGCACTTTTCTGCATATCAGGCACTAAGAGGTACTGTACCTCACTGACTGACTTTCACTGTTTACTTTTTTGAGAATAATTTAACCCTACTATGTCTTAAAATGATCTTAGCCTAACAACACCTCTCTAGCTAGCCATTGGTTGGCAGATCATGATGTTAGCTAGCCTATCCCACCATCATGTGAAGGTCACATGGGTCAAGGTGTGAGTGGGGGTTGAATCGCCTGGGAAGGGATCTCAAGACTGCATCATAGGTGGCTGATAGCTGGTGTCATAGGCCACCACCTCTGTTCAGTGATGGTGGTTCATAGTGGACACAGACTGCCTCCTTTACTCCTCTCTCAAACCATCTGTCTTCTCAGTCCAAAATGTGAACATTATGGACCAAGATGACCAGGTAGGGCAATGTCTCACAATGATTCACACCTTGGCCCCTGTGATGGTAATGACCCATGCCTTGATTCAGACTTTGGCTCATGTTACCCTTAATGTCTCACTTGATTACAGGGTAGGTCAACAACTGTGTCCATCAGTTTTTAGAAAGGAAGAAGCCTTTTGGATGAGACGTGAAATGCCTTCATGAACCAAAAAGAAGTCCAGCTGCCTTCATTTCAAGCTCTTAAGACTACCATGACCTGGCTGACTGAGAATCTACACAGATATTTTCATGACACTATGTTTCATTGATTGCTTGAAGGGGTTACACACACAATGCATGCTGAAACCAACACAATAGCTTTATATGAGATGAAAGAATTTACTTGTTTGCTTTTGGACCCAGAAATGGCAAATTACTCCTGATTTGACACAAAGATACAGCTTACTCACAATCTTACGTGTTTAAGCACCTTCTCCACACCCATTCAACTTGCTCAGTCGTAAACAATATTACATCATAATGTCAGAGTCCAAAGCAAGGAGTAATGCAGAGCTAATGTCTACCTGGTATTTTGGTTAAACTATTGTAGTCCATGTATCATTACTTGTCACTGATGCACCTCTTTCTCAAGTCGATCAAGGGTTTGACTTGAGAAAGAGTTATATGTCTAGTGTCAACCCACAGAGCAGACAGGAATGCTTGTGTAACATGCGTCATATGCGTACTAATGATGTGGTAGAGCACACTGCTGTGGTTTTGAAAGACTGGGTGATGTGCCTTCTCACAGCTGGCGTCAAGCTGCTCTGTACCCCAGATGGGAAATACTGTGTTGTGCACAATAAAGATAAATGGCCCTCCATTATTTCACACATTACCAGAGGACATGTCTTATGACCTAGATGTCAAAATGTGGCAATGGTTAGGCAACTACTGAGTTCCTGATCACATTTACCAACAATGTTGAAGTTTAACATGTTTTTATATACTTGTTGCCAGAGTATCTCAATATTATTATTATTCATGTGATGGATTATTCTGCTCCCAAGTTCCCAAAAAGACTTTAAGATCCTGAATTGTCTGGTACTACGTGCAGAGCTTATTTAACAAAACATTCTATACAGATTGTATTCTTTTCTGCTCTACTCCCTATACTGGCCATGCAAAGGTCCCACTTTGTGATGTTTGCAGGCATCATAAATATCACAACCTCAGCGATGTGTGTGTGTGTGTGTGTGTGTGTATATAAATATAAATGTATGTAAATGTAAATGTAAATATATATGTATAAGCTGGATAGCGTAGAGGCAACATTACCATCAAACCTGGTCAGGACATGCATCCAATAAGGGTCCTCAGGCTAGACCTCCAATGCTACCCAAGGCTTGGAACATGAGCGAGAGATGCATAACTATAGCCATACCAGCTCAGCTTAACAAGAGCTACTATGCCAGCCAATGACCCAATGACAGAGGTTATGTTAAACGCATGTGGGAACTATGGATGAGCAGAAGACCAATATCCACACTGACCAAGATGTTATAGCACTGACCTGGTAGCTTAGTGCTATAACATCAATAGAAGAAAGCTACTATAGAAGCTGGAGATCCAGAGGCTACAGCACAGTGGGAACAATAGTGAGTAGTATGGACATAATGCCAAACATGCCATAACTGCCAAACAAAGGCTCACAGCTCTGGCCACTAGGCTGAAGAGATACACCAGAGAAGCAGAAGCCAAGAGAATAAATGGCCTGTTCTCTAAAGGCCCATCCAGGGTGTACTCTCAGCTGCAAGGGAACGAAGTACGAGGGCAGACCCATCCAGAGCTGAGACTGACAAGATGTTCTTCCAGATACTGGAAAAACTCCTTACAATCCACAGGTCTCCACCCAGAGTCTAACAGCCTGAGGCTCTACGAGCAACGGAAAGAGGAAGGGCGAGGATTAGAGAGTGTCAGAGCTACAATCCAGGATGAAACACGGAACATTCATGAATACATCAGGAAGATGGCCCCCCGAGATGAACTGCTATAGTAGTGCCTCAGGCAGCTGAAGACAGATGGTGATGATGAATAGGAGGAGGAACTATCATGGAAGACTAAGCCCCTGTATGGGATGTACCATTGACAGATAGAGGAAGTGGCTTACATCAAGAAATCCTACCAGTGGCTAGAAAAGGCCGACCTAAAGTCAGCACAGAGGCTCTGATCATGACAGCACAAGAACAGGCCCTAAGAACAAGATCCATAGGGGCAATAGTCTACCACAGACAACAGGACCCAAGTTGCAGACTATGCAAAGGTGCCCCAGAAACAGTCCAGGACATAGTAGCAGGATGTAAAATGCGAGCTGGGACAGCGTACACTGAGAGGCACAACCAAGTGGCTGGGATAGTGCACAGGCACATCTGTGCCGCATATGGATTAGAATTCCCCAGTTCCCGATAGGAGACACCACCAAAGGTGGTTGAGAACAACACGGCTAAGGTCCTGTGGGACTTCATGCTCCAGACACACAAGCAGCTGCTGGCCCATCAATCAGACATAGTGGTGGTTGACAAGGAGCAAAAGACCGCCGTTGTGATAGATGTGGCAATCCCAGCAGACAGCAACATCAGAAAGAAGAGGTACAAGAAAATCAAGACATACCCAGGACTGAAGGAACAACTGGAGAATATGTGGAAGGTAAAGTCCAAAGTGGTCACAGTGGTAATAGGAGCATTAGGACCTATAACCCCGAAACTGGAAGAGTTGCTCCAGCAGATTCCAGGCACAACATCAGAGGTCTCTGTCTAGAAGAGTGCAGTCCTAGGAACAGCTAAAATACTGTGCAGAACCCTCAAACTCCCAGGCCTCTGATCGAGGATCTGAACTTGAGGAAAACACACACAACCCCCCCAGGGGGGTGAGAGAGAGATTTTTAATTTTTGAGATTTTTGTATACACATCAGACACTTTATTAGGTAATCCTTGCTAGTACCAGGTTGGACCCCCTTTTACCTTCAGAACTCAAATTCAAAAAGGAGATTCAACAAGGTGCTGGAAACATATCTCAGAGATTTTGGTCCATATGATAACATCATGCAGTTGCTGCAGATTTGTTTGCTGCACATCCATGATGTGAATTCTGTCTAATATTGTAGGGTCTTTACCCTAAAATATAAAGTGCCTTGAGGCGACTGTTGTTGTGATTTGGGGGTATATAAATAAAATTGAATTGAATTGAACTGAATTTCCCATTCCACCACATCAAAAGGTGCTCTGCTGGATTGAGATCTGGTGACTGTGGAGGCCATTTGAGTACAGTGAACTTACTGTCATGTTCAAGAACCCAGTTTGAGATGTTCTGAGTTTCGTGACATGGCACGTTATCTTGGTGGGAGCAGCCATCAGAAGATGGATACACTATGGTCATAAAGGGATGGACTATACTCAGGTAGACTCAGGCCTTTAAACAACCCTCAGTTGGTACTAAGGGGAACAAAGTGTGAGAAGAATATATCCCCACACCATTACACCACCAACAGGCTGAACCACTGATACAAAGCAGGATGGATCCATGCTTTCATGTTGTTTACTCCAAATTCTGACCCTACTATCCAAATGTCGCAGCAGAAATCGATACTCATCAGACCAGGCAACATTTTTCCAATCTTCTATTATCCAATTTTGGTGAACCCTTGTGAATTGTAGCTTCAGGTTCCTGTTCTCTGCTGACAGGAGTGGCACCTGGTGTGGTCTTCTGCTGCTGTAGCCCATGTGCTTAAAGGTTCGACATGTTGTGCATTCAGAGATGCTCTTCTGTATACCCTGGTGGTAACAAGTGGTTATTTCAGTTACTGTTGCCTTCCTATCAGCTCAAAGCAGTCTGGTCATTCTTCTCTGACCTCTGACATCAACAAGGCATTTTCGCCCAGAGGACTGCTGCTCACTGGATATTTTCTCTTTTTCTCTCTAAACCCTAGAGATGGCATTGTGGGAAAATTCAAGTAAATCACCAGTTTCTCAAACACTGGTCGTCTTGCACCAACAACCATGTCACGTTCAAAGTCACGTAAATCACCTTTCTTTCCCATTCTGATGCTTGGTTTGAACTTCAGCAGGTCGTCTTGAGTACGTTTACGTGCTTGCATTGAATTGCTTTGCGTTAAGGAGCAGGTAAACAGGTGTACCTAACAAAGTGGCCAGGAGAGTGTGTTTATACCTATATATATAGTATGTATACATATATACAGATTTTAGGGAGAAAAATGATACACCATAGTATTGTGATATATTGGTTGACAATATGGTATTGATACAGGAACACTAAATATCGATATTAAATAAATTGCAAATGCAAATGTTAACTTTTTTTTGTACTAGAATAATAAAATAAAATCACCACATGGTGTTGTTGAGTGCTGTTTTTCTAGTGAGGTCAGCAGAGGTGAAGGTCAGCGTGTGGGAGGAAGTTGGTAAAACAAAGATGGAAACATTGGAGAAAGAAATCAGAAGAGTTCCATTTGCATATAAATCAAACATGGATGTGTATTGGATTTTTTAACAAGGATGGGACAAAGAAAATGGTTATGACACATGGGATTTGCAAGGAGTGTTGTATGAAAGTAAAATACTCTGGGAATACTATGAACATGACTCATCTCACACACCCCCTTCTGAGATAATGATAGCCAAAGACAGCAAAGCAAACGTTAAATCAGCTCAACCAAAAACCCAACCAACACTGGACACAGCTTGACAAAGTTACCTCCCAGCTCAGAGCAAGCTAAGAAAATAACACAATTCAGCACCTACTTTATGTGCAAAGACTTGTATCCATACAACGTTCTGGAAAATAAGGGCTTTTGTTACATGCTGAAGACACTGGAATCCAGGTATGTGAGACCATCAAGACCTTTTTTCATGGACACAGCAGACTTTACAGAGAAGTAAAGCCTAATGCTGAGGAAAGTTTGAGTATAGCAGAAACAGTTGCATTAACTTGCGACATGTGGACGTCATGGGCTGTGGAGTTACAATATTGCCAAAAGTATTTGCTTGTCTGCCTTCACACACAGGAATTTGAGTGACATCCCATTCTTAATCCATAGGGTTTAATATGATGTTGGCCCACCCTTTGCAGCTATAACAGCTTCAACTCTTCTGGGAAGGCTTTCCACAAGGTTTAGGAGTGTTGTTTATGGGAATTTTTGACCATTCTTCCAGAAGCGCATTTGTGAGGTCAGACACTGATGTTGGACGAGAAGGCCTGGCTCGCAGTCTCCGCTCTAATTCATCCCAAAGGTGTTCTATCGGGTTGAGGTCAGGACTCTGGGCAGGCCAGTAAAGTTCTTCCACACCAAACTCACTCATCCATGTCTTTATAGACCTTGCTTTGTGCACTGGTGCGCAGTCATGTTGGAACAGGAAGGGGCCATCCCCAAACTGTTCTCACAAAGTTGGGAGCATGAAATTGTCCAAAATGTCTTGGTATGCTGAAGCATTAAGAGTTCCTTCCACTGGAACTAAGGGGCCGAGCCCAACTCCTGAAAATCCTGAAAATCACAGAGCTGAC
>VUQI01026933.1:0-11244 GCA_015106735.1 Paratilapia polleni
CAACATCAGTGTCTGACCTCACAAATGCGCTTGTGGAAGAATGGTCAGAAATTCCCATAAACACACTCCTAAACTTTGTGGAAATCCTTCCCAGAAGAGTTGAAGCTGTTATAGCTGCAAAGGGTGGGCCGACATCATATTAAACCCTATGGATTAAGAATGGGATGTCACTCAAGTTCATATGTATGAAGGCAGACGAGTGAATACTTTTGGCAATATAGTGTAAATAAAATAAGGGAAATGCATAATAGGTCCCCTTTAATGATGGTGGTGATGCAACCATTCAACAGTAAAATCTGTTTTTTGCTGCTTTGCCTGATGTAAAATAAAAGCTGCCAAAACACCAAATCACCCAAATCTTTACACAAAATGAAACAAAAATCCTGCTGCTGAGTAATTCTGATGCTGATTCAGCAGTCTGTTTTCTCAAGAGTCAACTAGTTTCCATCAAACATGCATCATCAGCATACGGTATATTATGCAGTGATTACACTAAAGCTTTACACCAACCAATTTAACTTCATGCTGACTTTTCATTCTGTTTCCCCAGAACTTAAAACACATATTTATAAAAACAGAAGTACCTAAAACTCCTTTAACTGTTTGACTAAACTGAAATAACACAAGTGCAAATTGTAAAACTGGGAAAAAATTAAGAAGCTTCTGTCTGGATGTTGGGTGGTTAAATTCTGCCAGCTGTTTGGAACATCTGTCAGAATAAAATCTTCTGCTGAAAAGTCATTGAGCAAGGCAGTAAACTGCTTGCTTCCTGCTATTGTTCTGTGTGACCCTTGACCCTGTCTCCAGTCACAGTCACTTCGCTGTGTCTGTTCATCAGCTGAATTAAACAGGAAAGAAACACAGCTTTCACATTTGTTCCTTTTTGTTACGAGAAGCAGACGAGGAATTGTGTCAGCTGACGAGGAAATCCGTCCAAATCGAACCGCCACACTGGGATGACCAGGAGGGGAAATCCGTCCGAAGCTCCTGATCGGGAAAGGAGAAGATTTCTCACAACCTCTCTGCTTCTCATCTCATCACAGGATAAATTACCACTATATTATCATCTATTACAAATACGTAGTAGTATTAGTATTAGTTTAGAGGTCATTCAAAATGTTCTGCTTTGTTTATATATAAACTTTTTCCTTTCATCCACCGTTTCTTCTGTTGTCTGTAACATTAACACTATAAGACCACATGTTTTAATGGAAAGGAGTCATTTTTATAGATCACAGTGTGTTAGAGTCAGTGCAGCACTGTCATATCAATTACTGGTTTCTGGAACCAGTAATGTCAGGAATACACCATGCATGTCTTTGACTTTTGCAACCTTGTTTTTTTCCCTCCTTGGCATGACTTTAAATTACACCAGAACTTTTAGTCTACTCAGGTTCTTTTATTCTGAAAATTCACCAGATTCTCTTTGGCGTTCCTGTGTCTGACTTCCTGACACCCTCTTCTGCTCTTTGATGCTGTTTGTAAAAAAAACAAAACAAAACAAAACAAAACAAAAAAAAAAAACAGACCCAGTGCTATTTTAACCAATGCAGAATGGAGAGCCGCTCCTATGACGCTTCAAAACCCTCTGGTGGAATAACAAGTAGTGTCTTGAGTGGGTATGATAAGCTCCAGCAGCCGCATCAGAGCCAGAACTAGAAGCAGCCATGCCCGGTGCACTCCTGGGGTAACACTAACTGACGCAGACACTATGATGTGGCTGAGAGTGTGTAGAGGTCATAGACAGAATGATAGATGGACATAGTTTCCACGCCTGAAAAGTAAAGCCAACTTACATTCTTTTTATTGGCCACCAGGGGGCGACTCTTCTGGTTCCAGAAAGATTTCCAGTTGTATATATCTATGGGAAAAAGGCTCTTAGCTCCCATGATCTGTGGCCTCAGTAAAGACTTTCCTGGATGCATTTTTCGGCTTGCTCACCAGTTTCAGGTCATACTGAATATAACATGAAATTAATTTTGTACATTATACTCAGTCTAAGAGCGTTCAAGGTGGATTATCCAGGATATGCTTCCTAGCTAATAACTTCAATCACAAGTGGTTAGCTAGTGAGCATGCAGTTTCATTGTCAGATCCACCCATTGCTCTTCGCATCCGCTTTCAAAATAGCAAGACTGCACCGGCAAAAACGTTGAAGCGTCACAGTGACGTCACAGACTTTATACTGTCTGTGGAAGAGATCTTGAGCTGGTGAAGCTTAAACACATCTGTCTCTACTCCAGCAAATAAAAAAACACACCCACCACACTGAGATGCAGGGGAGAGAGAGCTACAGGTCAGGCTGACCCAGAATGAGATGCTGAGTGCAAGTCACTGGATGGCATGGCAGGTGATACAGAAAAACGAAATAAATAAAAATGCAGGTAGTCTGCTGTTTATTGCTGCTGCAACGGTGGGAGGTAAAACACGTAATTATCACAGTCTGAGATACAACATTTTATACATTAGCAGAGACAATGTCAGGGTGTAAACATGTAAACAAGACTGGTCCACATATAGTTACAACAATGAGTCTGTGTTACCTGAGCTAACAGAAGTCTGTAAATTTTCCGGTTACTTTTGTTAAAATCAAAAAATCAAAAAATCAAAATATAAAAATAAAAAAACAAAACAAAACAAATTTGTGGTCAGATTTGTCAACCTGAAGATTGTTGGGTTGACAAATTTGACGACATTGACAAAAACTACAACTAAGGAGATTTATGTTTATTATTATTCTTTATTTTAGTTATTTTTGTAATCACACAATTGTTTCAGTCAGTAACTAAAATATCTTTTATACTTAGTTTTAGTTTTTTAGTTTTAGTTGACTGTAATAACCTTGGTTAACAGTATATTTGAATTTCATATTTTTGTATACTGTTAACATTCTTTTTGGATATCTGTATTAAATGTGATACAAAAACTAGGTATTTTTTTAATCTGTCTCAAAATCAATGCAAAAACATAAATTTACTCTACTTTAAAAATACTTCTGAGGGGCAGCTCATTTTGTTTTTTCCTGTTTCCGGTTTCATGGCTGTGTGGGAATCTGTGGTCTCAAGGCACCACAGTCCATTTCTACTGGTTTTCACAGATTATAAAGCTGGAGGTCAGATAGAAGAAGTGTGGAGAGTTGGATGTGTTTGTATGCTAGTACTTCTAGTATACTGTTCTTACTATTGTGAATAAAACAACTACCTCTGCTGTTACTAGGGAAGTGGTAGGAGGATATGACCTTCACTGGGAGGTTCCTACTCTGCTACTTTGTGTTTTTTTTTTTCTTTCTCTTCCTAGAACAGAGAGGAAAAGACGTGACGCCAGTAGTCACTGCAGCCTCTGCAGCTGCTTTCTGCCTCGTTGGACACTGAGCTGAGAGTTCATTCATTAGCTGTAATTTGTTGGTTATTTCCCACATAACAGACTCCCAAGTGAGCCTGCTGATAATCGTACAAATGCCTGGATCCACCCTGTAGTTTGTTTTTACAGTTTTCCAGAGTTTCTGTGTCTTTAACCAGCAGGTTACTTTCAGTTTTCCTAATTATTATCTCAGGAATACTTGTCTATTGTGTTCTAATAGTTTTGTTTTTCCTGTTCATAGTAGTGCAGGTTGCATTTGAGGTTCAGACTTGACATGGGAGGAAAAAACTAGTTTAGATCAAACTCTGTCAGGACATATTCTTTACTTTTTTTTTTTTGTACTGACTGAGGAGGATTGGTGGATTTATTTTTCTATCTGGATGTGAGACTTTGAGCCATGCTGCTGCTGCTGCCATTGCTCTTCCTGCAACCTTCACTGCAACAACAGGTAACACACTTCTGACTAAGGTCATATACCACCTGTTTATTGTCTTTAAGTCATGGGTGTTAATGTTAAAAATTTAAGTGCATACTTTTACTTTTTCGTAATATCAGTAACACCAATTAATGTTCTTTTGCTGGCGCTCACAAAGCATTTGTGCTCATTTATACAGAAGATCTAGTGCATATATAGGGGAAATGAAGTGAATAATTTTGGATCTGGAAATTTAGATAAACCCCAAAAAGTTGCAGAACACAAAAAAAATCAAGGCAACGGGTTGCCTTAATTTGCTTTTTTTAAGTTGATGAACTTAGAAGTCAAATGTTTTCATAATTTAAACACTTTGATTACATTTGCTATCTGTAATATTTGATTACAATTAAAATGCTTAAGTCAACCCAAATATTTTCATTTAATGGCTTAGTATTCAAAGTGCATCACTGTATTTCCATTACTTTATGCAGGCATGAGTAACTATAGCTTCTCAAACTGAGTATTACAGTTACTGATAATTAAGTGCGATCATTATTCATTACTCTTGTCTCAGTCAGTTGTTTTCCACTGTTGATGAGCTCGAAATCTTCCTCTTTTATTTACACCGAGCAGAACATCACTCTGCACACTCCTGTCTTAGCCAACACAGTGATAGTTATGAACCCAGCTACCCACTTTGCTCATGAGGTTAGGAAGTTAAGTGAAAAACAAACAGAGCAGCTGAGCTATAAACATAATGGAACAATACTGAACAGCTCAATGTGGCAAAACATGCATAGTATTGTAGCTAAAGTTCATAATTTGTTACTGCAAACCTGAAACCTCCCCAAGAGGTCCACTCTGGATGCTACAACAGAGTATAGTAGACAAACATGGTTTAAATTAGGATTTTAAGTGAGATCCACTTTCTCAGCAAAATAGTTCAAGTTTTAAAAAATATGTCAGTCATCAACTCAAAGGGGATAAAAAAATGTCAGAAACTCAAAATATTTAACCTTGAGGTTACAGAGTGAGGCCATTTATGAACCCAGTCATTTATTTATATGTGACATTGTGATATTTTTAATGGAAAAAATGTTTCCTACCACGAATTTTGTATACTTTTCCTACAACTTAGTTTTTTACATGAACGTACATGATATGTACATTTTTGTTTTTTTTTTAACATTAGAGGCTTTGATTTTATTGTAATTTTTCCTTTTCTAATCTCTGCATTGTGAAGTTTTCCATGGCTAACAGATCTAGAGTAGCGAGATTTTCTGCTGCAGAAGCCTTAAGGCAGATAGTTGATATCCAAAGTGATTATGAAAACAGCTCAATTGACAAACAACAGTCAGGTTAACTCCTTTTTGCATGAAAGTTTTGTTAATTGTTGTTAATCACATAAGAACATTTTGGAATATCTGTCTTTAGATAGAGGAAACAGTATAGGTATGATCAACACAAACAGAGCCATTAAAAAAGTATTTCTGTATAAAATATAAGGGGGTCATAAATGAGTGTGCTCTGTCATTTAGTCTCGAAAATAGCTTAATAAGTAGTGATAGTTCTTTCTGGACTGTACTTTAAAACATCTAAAAGTAATGGTAAGTTTATAAAAAAAAAAAAAAAAAAAAAAAAAAAGTAATTTAAAAAAAAACAAAAAAAAACAAAACAAAAAAAAAAAAAACAAGTTTACTTGGGCTGGCAAGTAAATATTAAATGATCACTGAAAGATTTTGGGGATAAACTGAACTCTTTATCTGATAACCCTGAAGCAAGTCTCTCTACTGTGGTAGATGAGATCTAATCAGGGAAGACCTTATTCAACATCCTACAATTCAATGCCTCTTAAAATGAACCTTCTGTCTGATCAATCTTAATAAGGATAACAAAAAAGCAGCTTAATTCAGTTTCTGACTTTTCATTAACATCTGGAAGCAAGTCATAAAAAAATGTCTATCACACTTTGCCAAACTGGTATCAAACTGTTATTCAGATATTTAGTTTAGAAGACGTTTAAGTTTAAGAAGTTTAGATTAATCACTCTGAACTACTGTTCAGATAAAACTGAAATAAATAAGTACATGCAGTCACTAGTGACATTGTGGGCTTATATTAATTGATTAATCCAACTAGGCTTCTGAAAACATAGCCAGGCACTGTGTGACCTGTAATTAAAGAGCTGGATTACTGTTTATAAATCAGTCTACAATCCAAATACAGCTCTTTGCCATGTCTGATTTGACTGCAGAATACTCTGGTCTCCACCTTGCTTTTCAGAAAATATCACTGTCACATGCATTTCCTTCCTGTGGCTTCACAAAGCATCACTCAGACAGACTATCTGGAAGCACAGAAGTCCCAGCCCAATATGGTATTTCATTCTGCATTTTACACAGCTATCCAGTTTTCCAGCTTAAGCACCATTTCACAGAATCTCATGCTTTTATCAGCTGACCTGTAAATATGAAAAAAGGAGATGTGAAGCAAAATGTACAGCAGGAGGGGAGGCAGCGATCAGAAGAGGTGTAACAGGTGACATCTACAGGTGAGAGCCTGCCAACACCGATTAAGGAAAGGTAACATGAGTCAGGAAAAACAGCAGAAATGGGTATGAGAAGTGGGAGCAGCTCTTCTATTGCTTAACGGAGTTCTGGTAGAAGAGTTATAACTGCAGCTACACCCAGCTCAGTGATACACTGAAAGGTACCGAGGGAGGCTTCTCTGTGACTGCATGCTATACTGAAGGAAGAAACAGGTGACACCACATGGAAGAGCACAAATAGAGTTTTACCCATGAAAAGGTTGAGCATGACTTCTTGTCCTGCAGCACTGTCGCTCTTGTACAGAGAGTAGGCGGTACCAGCCAGCCACGGGATGCCATGTCCAGATATCTCCAGTAGCTTCATTAAGGGGCGCACACTGCCCCAGGACGAGTCCTCACAAGCACACACCCCCAGTCGCTTGGACAGCCACAGGTCGATGGCTAGCAGGGAGCTAAGCGCTACGCGGATGAGGGAGGGGTTGAGCCGTATACCATCTTCTTCAGGTGGCCCCTGACCGCTCGCCGAGCCCGTGGAGGAGCCAGAGCCTCGGCGCCGTGTGGGGCTCTCCGAGGCCCGTAGGCGGGCGGTGGTTGGGTCGGAGCCCTGCCGCTGGAGCAGGTGTGGCGGTGAAGACCTGTTCAGCGGCTTTGTCAGAGACATGAACTCATAGCGGCCGTTGGAGCTTCCGAACACCGGGCTTCCTCCGCTACGAGCGGGGTTTTTAGCTTTAGGAGAGGGCATGGTGTCTGTTACTCACCAGCTTAGACAGTTATGTGTAGTGTAGTTACACCGCAGTGGTAGAATTTCTGCAGTGCTATGCAGGTTGTCGCTTCTTTAGCTCATCTGTTGTACGTTTCACAATTCTTATCACGTCCTGAAACGATGAGCTGAAACGCCATGTTTGTTGTTCTTATCGCAAAGCAACCTGGGTAGTTGTGTTTTTTTAAGTATTTTGTCTCGTAAGCGATATTATGTAGGTTAGTGATTAGTATATTTTCATAAAAAACAAATATTTATGAATTTTGGTAGTTTTACTTTTGGATATATTTGATTTTTGTTTAAGCCAGTTATTATTGTTTTATATTTACCATTACTTATTATTTCCATTTATTTTTATTTTTTGTTTTCAAGTCAGTTTATTTTCCAGAGTGAGTTTGCTCGTTTCAGTTTATTTTTTATAGTTTGAAAATGGTACTCAGACAGATCGTTAGTATTTTTTGGGTTGCCTTTATTACTGAGATTGTCATTATTTATAGACACATCCCAGTCGCAATAAACACCCAAGCCCCTTTTTGCTTATGTTGACAGTTTGACTTTTAGCACATTGACAAAGCCTAATGACGTGTCCTCTATATTTTTATTATTTTGATCATTTTTTTTAACGTGCACATTTTTTTTCCGTTCATTTCGCAAATATTAGCTTGTATACAAAACATTTTAATGCGCTCATATTTGTTTTGATAAAGTTATTCAATGATTAAAAAAAAAAAAAAAAAAAAACCACGCAGGCGTGCTTTTACGACTCTTCTCTGGTTGGTCGGTGATCTACTTAGCCCCGCCTCTGTCCGAGTCCGTTCAGGTAGTGCTGATCATTGGTCAGTACTGTCAGTACAGGAGGAGAAAGCAGTTTGGGCCGTTATATTTCTGTGGTGTCCGAGCTGAAGAGAAGAGCCGACCATGCCTGGACTTCTGCTGGGAGACGAGTTCCCAAATTTCGAGGCCGACACCACCATCGGCAGGATCAAGTTCCACGACTTCCTGGGCAACTCGTGAGTGCTCATCCTTCATGTGCAGGCATCACAGTGTAACTTACTTGTTTTATTTGGGTTTTGGAAAATGGTTGTAGCAGTGCATCGAGCGTTTGAGTCGTGGCAGTCTGAATACGTCCTTTATTAAAAGCTGAGACTAGCTGATTTATACCGATCCTACAGTCATGCGACATCTACTAGCTGGCACAGATGGCGTTACAAAAGCATGACCTGTTGGTTTAGATGCAGTACGTTGATTAAACTTGTCCCTTTTAGTTTCACCATTTTTGTCTTTGTTGTTTGTCTTTTGCTGTTTTGTTTAGTTTTTGCTGTTTTGTTTAGTTTTTGCTGTTTTGTTTAGTTTTTGCTGTTTTGTTTAGTTTTTTGGGACAGTTAAGCTGCTGAATTAAAAAAAAACAACGACAGCAAGCAGTTGACCAGTTACTGGAGGTGCAATGCAGTGTGAAACAATCGATGCAGTGGTTTTTGTTTCTCTGCTCTGTTCACCATTGAAGTTTAATTGCACTCAGGAAAGATCTTTGTGTGCGTTTGTGTGAACTCGGCAGTGCTCACATCCCTCAAACGTCCAACACTATTAGAGTCGGCCTGTTTAAAAGAGCAGAGAGAAAAGGTGTGTATTTGCATACATAATATTACACACGTGCAGCCTGTGAAAACGTGCACAGCTTCATAGTGTGATGTCCTAATAACATGATGCAACTTCCTTTGGGTTTTTTTTTTTCTTCAGATTTGTGCTTTGAACAGAAACGCTTCCTAAAAACATAGGTTAATTCACATCCACTAAAGAGCTGAAACAATTACTCATTAGTTGATTAGTCAATTCCCTTAAAAATAATTTGCAATGATGTTTAATATATAAGCCAAACATTTCCCAATTCAGGCCTCTCCTGTGTGGGGATTTGTTTTCAGTTTTATATCACTGTAAATCAAATATCTCTGGCTTTCAGCCAGACAAAGCAGGATATTCTGAAAATAAAACCCTTAAACAGTCATGTGAAACTTTTCTCACTCATTCCCATGTCTATCTTAAATTTTTGGCACACATTGTATTATCAACAGAGTATCTGGCCCTAAAGTTTAGAAACAGATATAACCTGCTGAAATGTTAAACTTTTATCAATACAAGAACACCACCCAGTTATGGTGACTGCATAATAACTTCCTTATTTCCCTTCTGGGAATAGATGCTGGACTGTGAGAGGCAGCCATCTGTTAAAGCTGTGTCCTAGTTTTCTAGCATTTCATTATGTTTTTTTCCTGCATTACTTAATTGAGATTGTTCCTGTCAGTGCAAATTCTAATCCTGGAAAAGAGAGTGAGCAAACTTTGTTCAGCTACATTTGAAGAGTGCTAGTCACAGAAGCTTTAGCAAAAATAAAAGTAGTTTTGGTCATCCAATAATCAGCTGATCAGTGCTTGTAACTCATGTGATGAGAGATCACAATACACAGGGCAAATTTATCCAAATCATATGAGGCCAAAAACTCATGATTCCAAAAGGAATGTCAACTTTAAAAACATCAACAAATTCAGATGTTCTTTTAATGTCTTCAGTTTGACTCTGTCGTATTCAGACGCCTGTTGCTTCAATCTGTGTCTGGAAAATAGTCTTTTAAACTATCTGCATGTATCAACTTGTACCACCTGTTAAATGCACAGGGCGGTGGAAGCATAGAAAATATTGTTTTACAAATCTCTTCAGCCTGTGGTACCTTGAACTTGTGACTCAATTTATGTAACACACCCTGTTCATTTATGTACTCCTCTGTTATGAACAGGAGTACATAAATTCAGACTGCTGGATGACACTTATTTTCCAAATAATGTTTTTATATAAATGTTTGACCCAGAAATCTATGTTCCAAACAGAGGCCTTGATGAGTTAGATTATTGTTCCTTTTCCCCTGCAGGTGGGGTATCCTGTTCTCCCACCCTCGGGACTTCACTCCTGTCTGCACCACTGAGCTCGCCTGTGCTGCTAAGATCAGCGATGAGTTCAAGAAACGAGGTGTAAAGATGATTGCCTTGTCCATTGACAGTGTTGCTGATCACCACAGCTGGAGCAAGGTTAGGAATGCACAAACATAAACTGTTAAACTAAAGATCAGTTTAAAGACTTGTTAAAATAGTAGTTTCAAAACCAGCAAGGATTGTAATGAAATTGTGTATAACAAAGACATCTGGTGGAGAGAGAGTGTATATGTGCTGTGTGACTATGAAAGCAAACTTATAACCTTCACCTTGGAACTACAGTATATGAATGTAGACAGGATATGTAGTAACATAATTAAATAGAAATTACACTGGAGAAGAAATAATGATTACTTATTCTATGAATGCTGTGTCCAATGCAGACTTTGATTATTGTTTCTTTCTTGTTTCTGTATAATTTATTTTTTTGTTTACTTCTATGAATTTCAGTGCTATCTGTACATTGGATTGAGTGTGTAAGAACCCTGGGAAGCATAGCTAAGGCTGATGCAAATGCAAATCCTAACGAAACAAACAGTAAACTTTCATAAAAGTGGATGAATAAAAAGAAAATCAAATCACTTCACTAGCAAATTGAAACTGCCCCATAACACAGGACCTGACAGTTTGCAAAACTCTGCTCTACTTGAGTGGAGTAGAGCTTATAAAAACGGCAGTTTTTATAAGCTCTATATATAAGCTGAACAGCACTTTGAACAACAGCTGTTGTTTTAATTGTGCTTACAAATAAATCTGATTTTAAATTTGACTTAAATATATAATTCAAAGTTTTTTACAAATGTAAAACATTTTTTATTTATTTCTGATTGAATTATTGCATTGTAATGTATTGTTTGTTTGCATTTGTGGTATTTGAAGAAAGCTCAGAGGCCAGACATTTATTAGTTAATCACCACCCTCACAACGAAAGGCATTCACTGTGATTGCATTTTAACTGGGTTGTCACATTACAGTAACGCCTCCTCAGAAAGAGCAGTGATTGGTCCACTCTCTTCCCCACTGCCAAAAAAGAAATCTGAACTGTGATTTTTTTTTTTTTTTTTTTTTTTTTTTTTTTTTTTTTTTCTCTTGCTCATATTGAAACGGCTTAGAAGAGATCCTGAAAAGACCTTTTGAAATGGACCAGAGCTGGCAGCCTGGCTATTTGGTAACCCCCTCC
>VUQI01026933.1:11264-24173 GCA_015106735.1 Paratilapia polleni
CATGATTTTTAACCTTCTTTAACTTGGTGGTAATGGTACCGCAGTCATAGAGTTGGAGAATATGCTCCTGGCCTTCATGTCTCATGCTGCTGTTTTTCATGCAGTAGTTAAAGATTACATGCTAGGGATATCTGGCCACTCATCAAACCTGTGCTGCAATAGTGAAGAAATGGCTGCCAGGATGGAGAGAATTATTAACAGAGGATGAAAACATGCACTAACAACCATGTAAAAGCTGATCGTGTCCCTTCCCTCTGTATAGGATGTGATGGCCGTTAGCAAAACAGCTGAGAGTACCCTGCCCTTCCCCATCATCGCTGATGATAAGAGGGAGCTATCAGTCCAACTGGGTAT
The DNA here is from genome assembly GCA_015106735.1 of Paratilapia polleni. NCBI lineage: Eukaryota > Metazoa > Chordata > Actinopteri > Cichliformes > Cichlidae > Paratilapia > Paratilapia polleni. The sequence continues at coordinate 11,619 of VUQI01026933.1, forward strand.
GCTGGACCCTGATGAGAAAGACAAGGATGGTCTACCCCTCACTGCTCGCTGTGTGAGAAACCCATCTACCTTTTTACATACATCTTCTGCTTCTACATCACAACAATAAACAAAAGTCAAGAAATGGCATCATGATTTTAAATTAACAGATACCAATTGCATGCAAATGTTTATTTTGCAATAAAATCCACCCTGACTTCCTTGCTTGTGAAAGGTTTTGGCTTTATACTTGCTATTTAATTTCCCAGTATGCCTGGAAGCTAATAATTTTTTTTGGGGGGGGAGACATAACTTTTCCTCTCTGTATGTACAGTTAAACGGAAATATACACTCACGGTCACTTTATTAGGTACACCTTGCTAGTACCGGGTTGGACCCCCTTTTACCTTCAGAACTGCCTTAATTCTTTGTGGCACAGATTCAACAAGGTCCTGGAAACATTCCTCAGAGATTTTGGTCCATATTGACATGATGGCATCACACAGTTGCTGCAGATTTGTTAGCTGCACATCCATGATGTGAATCTCTCGTTCCACCACATCCCAAAGGCCTGTTGGATTCAGATCTAGTGACTGGAGGCCATCTCAGTACAGTGAACTCAGATGGCCTCAGTTTGAGAAACCAGGCCATCTGAGTTTCTCAAACCAGGAGATTTGAGCTTTGTGATATGGCACGTTATCCTGCTGGAAGCAGCCATCAGAAGATGGATACACAGTGGTCATAAAGGGATGGACGTGGTCAGCAACGGTATTCAGGTAGGCTGTGAGGTTTAAACAATACTCCCAAGAAAATATCTCCCACACCATTACACCACCAGCACTAGCTTGAACAATTGACACAAGGCAGGATGGATCCATGCTTTCATGTTGTTTAGGCCAAATTCTGACCCTACCATCCGAATGTCGCAGCAGAAATTGAGATTCATCTGACCAAGCATTGTTTTTTCAATCTTCTGTTGCCCAGTTTTGGTGAGCCCATGTGCGTTTTAGCCTCAGTTTCCTGTTCTTACCTGACAGGAGTGGCACCCAGTGTGATCTGCTGCTGTTGTTAGCTCATCTGCTTCAAGGTTTACTGTGTTGTGTGTTCAGAGACGCTCTTCTGCATACCTTGGTTGTAATGAGTGGTTATGTGAGTTACTGTTGCCTTCAATCATGCCATGTTCAGAGTCACTTAATTCACCTTTCTTCCCCATTCTGATGCTCTGTTTGAACTTCAGCAGGTTGTTTTTGACCATGTGTACATGACTAAATACGTTGAGTTTCTGCCATGTGATTGGCTGATTAGATATTTGCATTAACGAGCAGTTCAACAGGTGTACCTAACAACAAAGTGGCCTGTGTGTGTGTGTATATCTATTCAGTTAGTAAGTAAAACCTTTGTTTTTACTCTTTAGTTAGTTGTTGTTTGTTTGTTTTGTGTGTGTGTGTGTGTGTGTGTGTGTGTGTGTGTACACATTCATTCAGATCTAAAAAAGAAGTGTATCCTGGGTATTATGTTTAAGCGGTGTTATCTCAATCCACTTTAGGTGTTTGTGATTGGCCCTGACAAGAAGCTGAAGCTTTCCATCCTATACCCTGCTACCACAGGAAGAAACTTTAATGAGCTGCTCAGAGTTATTGACTCTCTGCAGCTGACTGCACAGAAGAAGGTTGCCACACCGGTTGATTGGAAGGTACGTAGTTAAAGCGTAAGTCAGCAGGCGAGGTGATCAAGAGAGAACACGAATCGACATACCACCAACTGCACACTGACCAGCAACTCTTTATAAGACATTATCCACACCAAGTGTGCATATCTGACTTTTCTTGGTCTGGAGTGTTTTACTGGGGAAATGTCACATGATCAAATATCACCAGGCACAGCACCCGTATGGTCCAGTTGCATGAGCATAATCACAAGGCTTCTACCCTGTGGCTAACATACCGTTCCCTGTTCTTGCATCTTTTCCAGCCTGGTGACAAAGTCATGGTCATTCCCTCGCTCTCTGAGGCTGAAGCTGCTTCTTTGTTTCCTAATGGTGTGACAACTGAAGAGGTGCCTTCTGGGAAGAAATACCTGCGCTATACCCAGATCTGAAGACACACTAGAACAGCATCCTGCTAAAGTTTACTGCTCTTTGACCTGGAAATCTTTGGTTAATAATTCACATGAATAGATGCACTTATCCAGTTTGGTGACGTGTGTTTTCAGTCATGCAACACCTCCAGCACTGAAGCAGGCATCATTGTACACTGCCTTGTTTACCCCCAAATAAACACACTTTTCACATGCATTCTGTACTTTTGAGCCTTTCCCACGGTTTTTAACTGTTTGATAACAGAAAAGGTTTTGTTCCTCTTCTGTGATTTGCCACTAGGTGTCATTTTACAACCTGAAATGGAAATATTACCATGTTTCTTTTGCTGCAGTGGTGCTTTGTATCAGTAGGTGGCACTACATGTTACATGTTAAATGTGTCCTCTCAGCTATTGGAGAGAGCAGCAACCTGTTCTCAACAACTGCAGTGATAGGGAGTGGTACCACATATACTGAAATGACTACTTATATTTCCATACATTAAAAAGATGATAGAGAACACATCAATAGTAAAGGTGACCTCTACTTTCAGTGAGGTTGTGATGATGCATTTCTCATAGTATACCAATTTTCAAAACTTTCTCACGGTTTTTTTGTTTTCGTTACGCTGCCTCAGCATTACAGATTATGCTTTAGCGGTCTTAATGTACTACTGAGCATTGTACTATGCTCAGTGCAAAGGTTTTTCAAATTAAGTTCAGCCCTTTACCACAGTTATCTGATAGATTGCACTTCAGATTAAGTTCATAAAACCATATTTAGAATTATAGAGTGGAACACCTTGATAATTAATACACTTGTGCTTTCAAATGTGGACTTGGGGCCCTTCATGTTTCAGAGTTTCAAGTTCACGTTTTTAGCAGTTCCTCCAAAGAGATGCCCCCCCTCGATTCCCTGATAGTTTAATTTCAATAATTGAGGTCTGTAGAAGTAAATCTATCCATTATTTCCACCAAAAAAATGAAATATTAGATTAGGTTCATCTCTCAGCCCTTTGTCATGTTAGCCTTTGGAGGGGCTTGGCTCCTGTCAACACAATGACCAGCTCTTGCATTAAAACGCTGCTCACACGTGCGCGTCAGTACTAACGATATAAAAATGTCATAACAAATAAATTAGTAAAGGGATTCTTTAATACTTCTGTACTTTTTGGCACTAATTTGAATGGAAAAGTTTTGCTCATAATGCTGATCATTGATCAGAAGGTCAGTTATGGGTGATCTTTTACTGTGAAAGGACATTTGGGTTTAATTTTACAAACAACAGAGACTGTCATAGAAATTTAATTATATCAAGCATTTTTAGGGATCAATAATGATGTATTTCACTTGAATTACCTTAAAAAGAGACACAAAATCATGTGTACATAAAACTAAAGCGACACAAAGCTTCCAGAGGCAGATGAAGGACTTATATTTTAAGCCGTAGAAAATGCATCTCAGCAGGTCGGCCTTAACTGTAGACGAGACACTAAAGCCAGGACTGAGGTGTAGGTTTTCTCTTTGGGTTATTCAACCCTCAAATGGCTGAGGATTGTATTAATTACTTTAAGTAGTCTGAAGGTGAGCACTCGTCTCTCACACTCATGCACACACACTCTGACCTTGCATTCACTCTGAGTCTAAGGAATGCTGAGGTCAAAAAGAAAAGATGGGATTCCCTTTGAGTGCAGAGGGAGGCAAAGAGTGTGCAGGGCCAGATAAAATATCTCAGGGTCCTCCTCCTTTCCACTCCTGTCATCCACACAATGTGAACTGGAATGTTATTCTTCTCTTTTTTCTTTTCCATCACTTAGAAATGTTTCTAAAAGATTGCATATTATTTCCAGTGTTACTAACAAGTACTGCTACATTCTTATAGATGAAAATGCTGAATCTTGGGCTGTGGCCTAAGCTTTCAAGTGTGTGATGAAGGTTCATGTATTCATCAGGTAACCCTTGCCCTCTGTCTCCTCTGTCTGTTCTCCCTTTCCCTTCTCTGATGGCTGTTTTGTTCTCAGAAGTCATCCAAAATGACACCTACACAGACACACCGTGCTGATCAAATGGATTTCTCAAATTCCAGACTACAATAGCCAGTGCCAGAGCATGAGAACAGCTTTGGGTGTCTGGGCATAATTGCCCAGTACCCACCCCCTCACTACTCACCCTCCATCACCCTGTTCATCTGTCACCCCTCACTTCTTGGCTATCGAGCCAACTCACCCCAGCTCGCCTCAGCAACACCGGTACATGTAATACAACACCAGCCCCAACCAGGTCTCATGGGGTAAAACACACACAATACCAGCTGCTGGCCTCTTTCTTTCTGTATAAGGAGCACGCACACACACACACACACACACACACACTACTGCTAATCAAAGACATACACACTGCTCTGAAAGGAGTGGCCCTCAGTTTATTTCAGAGAAGATGTTTTCCTCTCAGATGCTTCAGATGCTGCTTTTTTGGAGAAGTGATTACAATGGGATACAGATAAGCTTTATGCTTGTACATAGTATGCTAAAATCATATTGTGTAAATTGAGAAAGGAGTAGTTTGACATTTGGAGCAGTGTGTGTATTTGCTTTAGTTGACAAGATGAGTAGATTGATGCTCCTTCCCTACATATATGGTACATATGAATCTACAGCCAGCTGCTTGTTGTACATGAATATTTATATTCCAGCCACGAGAGTGGAATCAGTTCTCAAGTAAGTAGGATTCCCTAAATGGCAAAATAGCCCTTTTAAAGGTGTTTCAGCCCTTTGATGTGAAGAGCATTAAAAACACCATGAACAGATGCATGTTTCCATGTATGTATTTTTATTCATGAACATGTGCTTACTATGGAAGAGCTCATTATTCCCATCTTGTGTGCCAGGCATTGACTTCATCACCTGAAGCTGCCTGTGACCTACAGGTTAACAAGCCAGAGACCAGAGGACCTACACACCACACCACACATGTACATGTACTCACACATATGCAAAGCTGTGGCTTGATGCTTTCCAGACGCGCCCTCGCTCACTCTCCCCCCTACATCGCCTGGCACCCTCGCCCGCTCCGCTCTCCACATCTCCCACACACTTTAGCACACACACACACACACTTGCACAATAGCACCTCCCCCATTTCACTCAACCCCGCTTATCAAAGTTTTTACTTCTTCAGCTTCCCTTTCCCATGCACAGACAAAACACTGCACACTCAAATCCCTCACTTTGTTTCTTCTTCCATCACAGCATTCTTCAATCCTTTTTATGATTCACAGTGTTTACATTCTGAAAAGTGCTGCAAAACCCATAGGCATTTCTGTGTACCGACCGCCCAAGTATGACTTAGATAGACTTACTGATAGGACGTAAGCTAGATGAACAGATTGAAGGTCAGACAGAGAAACAGAAACACGAGTGATGACCTCAGGATTTGGCTGAACTTTTAAGAGGCATTAACTGCATCACAGTCAACACTCACCCTTGAGCTTTGCTCACTCCTGCTAAAGCATGGGTCAGCGGACCTTTCAACAGACACATACACACACACCGGCACACACAGAGGTGAAGACATAATGATGAAAGTGATGAAAGTGTATGATCCGGGTGCCGAGATAAATGCAATTGTTTTGATGGCACCTCGTAAATACAGCATCCAGACAGGCTATTACTGCAGAGCAGGTTAGGGCCAGTTAGTGCTCTGAATGAAGAAGGTGATAAATGAGAAGGTAAATGTGCAATCCCTCTATGTGCTTATCTTTGTCTCTCTCTATCAATATTGGTGCCTTTCTCTCACTTTTTGCCCTCCCCCGTTCTCTCTATTAGAGACACATTGATCACCGCCTGCTGGCATATCACCTGAGTAATGGCTAAGGGTGTCTGGGCTTTAAAACAGCTTCAACAGAGTGCCAAGAGCTTTATCATGGCGACAAGGTAAATGGCTGCTCACATAATAAAGTGTGCCTTGTGTATGTGTGCACGATCATAATGCAGGGGACATTAAGATGATACATCAAACACAACCCAATAAGAATCACAGACCACCAGCCCTGCCACAAAACGCAGAGGTGCTAGACCTCTTTAAGTCATTAAAAATGTTTGCAACAGAGACATCTACACTGTAATTATTGAAAGTGCAGTTTCTCCCACTTCTCTCCTAAATGAGCAGTTTGAACCTTTCTGAAACACACTCACTTAGGTGAAGAAATTGATGTCAAATCTGTTGGCTAAAACAGTTGGTCACTCAACTATATCTTGGCTTAATGCATAGACTGGTAACGTTGCTATGTGGCAACTAGGCCTGAAAAATAAAGCAAACATGGAAAGATGAAAAATGGTAGTCCCTCCAATAACTTTAGAATAAACATATTTCCAGCCTTGTACAAAAAACAGTCTTTGTCTCTGCTTACATTTTCCCCCTTCATGACAACTGGAGAGGTTTGAATTCTATTATGGCTTCAAGTTTGCATCATTAGGGCCTCACCTCAGCTAAAGGGAGTTACCAAACTGGTTCTCTCAACCATGTGTGTGGTGTCGGTGCGAGTTTTGGTGAGTGAAATTATAGTATTTATTTGTATGTAACTTGGTACTAAGTAACAGGAATTTGTGTCTGTGTAATGCAACCATACATTCTATAAGCTGATAACTTACCACGCCACCCTTTCATCCAAATATGGTCACTTCTGGCATCAAAAAACCAACATTTTGACAGTCATCTTGCTAAAGTTGAGGGTCATAATGGGACTTAACAAACATCCATCTTTTATATAGAGTATATGATTTGGACCAGATGATCACTGTATTTAAGACATTAACAGTATTAAAATATACTATATAACTAAATCTATAAAATCTGTTCCATTTCTATTAGAAAAAATATTTTCTGAGTGAACAGAGTCTGAGAAACATTGTAAATCCACTGTAATAAAATCATCTTGACCTGGTAAAAACGGACCACTAATCGGTCTCTGACATAGGGACTCCTCCTGTTGTTATCCCCCTTCACAGAAACCTGACTTGGACATCACAGAAAAAGGAAGTACGAAGCCAAAAAAATGCTCTAGCAACAAGAATAGTTGATGAAAATAAAGCAGAAAGAAAGACAGAGATCTACAATTCCAAAACCTGCTGTGTTCCTTTCCACCGGTTTATTTTTCTTTAAGCAGAGGCCAGTCAGTCTGAGAGGGCAGAGGGAAGGTGGCTGTGAAACTTTATCGCAGAGGGAAGAGAGAGTGAGTGCCACGTTCCTCTGTGTGTGTGCGTGGCAGTTTACACGTTTGTGTGTGTCATATGGTGGACAGAAAGGAGGAGGAGGAGGGGGCAACAAAAGGGTGGAGGCTGAGGTGAGGAACAAGAAGAGAGTGAGGAAGGCTGAAGAAAGAGAGTTCAGATGGTAATGCCATAGCAACTGTTAAGGGTTTGGATGATTCTCTCCGAACCATAATGGGCTAGTTTGGAGCATAATGAAACCAGTCTGGCTTTCCTGGCTCTCACACCCCAGGTCATGTGCATGCACGCACACACAGAGTTGAGAGGGTAACACATGTTTTGCTTTAGTACTTGTTTATGTTCATCCAACAGTGGGAGAGCAGAGCCATAGTTAACTATTAATTAAAGTGATGATCGTAAAACAAGTACTTGTAAATAAACAGTGCCAAGCTAGAGAGATTCAGAGAAAGGCATAAAGAAAAAATAATTTGTATTATAACGCTGATATATGTGCCTGTTCCTGAAGAAAGGTTCTCTTAAACTCTAGAGAAAAAAAAAACTAAGATATAAGACACTAGATCTGTGCTGCACTCAGTTTAATATCCTGGAAACCAGAAATATACTGCTATATTGTAGCTTGTGGGCTTCACCTCACCGTCAACCAGTGAGGTTTTTGGGTTACTGCTTTCAGTAAGTACGCTTATAAAACGTGTGTGTTAATGGGGCTTTAAGCCAGCATATGTTACACATGGAGAGTAACAACTCTCTGTGTGTGTGTTAAAAAAGTTTGGAGATGTCCATCAGAATGTGTGTATGTGCATTTATGTCTCCTCTGACTTAGTATAATGAGCCCCCCTGGGTCTCCCTCACCTTCCACCCCTCCTTCCATGCCTCCATCACTGCCCCCCCCATTCTCCTCCCTTTCCCTAAACTTGGCCTTATTAACCCCTCACTTCCCCCCACATGTTTATTTAAGTAGGAGATGGTGGGGAGGAAAGGTGAGTCGACCGCCTATACACACGTTTATTTACATAGGTCGGTCTGGGGATTCGAGAAGGTGGAAACGGGGAAGAGAAAATGGGTTGGTGCAACTTCGATTTCTTGTTTGGGTTTGTCTACTGGAAACAAAAAGACAAAGAAACAACAGCTTAGACATCGGGTCATTGGCTTCACACCTTTGACTCACCCAGTGGCCATGATTCTGAGGTCAGCTTTATCTCTAAACATGCTAAACAGGTCAACAAAGTCAGCTACTCATCCCCTCTAGCCTGCCCCAAACCTTTATGGGGTCACAGGTCAGGAGCTGCCCTTTACTGATGTCCATATGGGTGTGGGTATAGTCCACCTGAGGGTGCGGCTGAACACAAACTTGTCACATGATTAAGTGAACTTTGCAAACTAATATACACATATGTACACTGACAAAGTTCATCATTCTTATCGCTGGTCAGCAATTTACTTTACCTTTAACTGATATTTTGCCTTAATTTCTGACAAGAGAAAGGCACAACCACAGCTACAACAAACTACTTTATCAGACCTGTGAGAGATTTTAAGCCAAATACTTCCTTTTAGTAGTTTGGGAGATATTAATAATATAGTTTGTGTTGCCAAGAATTAGACAGAAAGATTGATGCCACTTTGTGTGCCATACAACCAGCAGAGATGCCAGGAAGTGCCTGGTTCTGGCCAAGAGACTTCATTAAATGGAAAATTGCTGTTTTTAGGCCTTTTCTTGTACAAATAAAACAGGATAAAATATGTTAGTTAATGAGCTTTAGAGATGCACATGGCTGATTTTTCTACTACTGGACTGGGATAGCTGCTGTTATCTAACTCTTGGCGAGAAAGCAAATAAGTAGCCAACCCACAATGGCTTTAAAATGTTTAGACTTACAAGAGCTAAGCTTTTGAACAACATCTTTTAATTCCACCTACATACAATTAGCAGAAATATTATCACAGCTGAAGGTCTGGGTAGTAAATTTGAGAGTCACCACATGTTGTAGCATCGAAGCTTATCTGACACTGAACAAAAAACTGAAAGTCAAATATTTGCAGTTTGTTCCTGGCTTACAGAAAATAAAATGTGACTTGTTTGAGTAACCAATGGGTATTTATGGCACTCTCAAAGGTCTTAGTCTTATTCTTGATGCAGTGTAGTATTTGCATTAGTGTGTTTAGGACAGCAGCACTGCGGTAACTGCAGGGATAAAGGGATTAGACCCAAAGCTCAGTCCAAAACATTCTTTGGCTTTCTGTGTAACTCCTGAATGACAAAATAAAAATATCAGAAAAATCTCAAATCCTTTTAAATGTCACAGATAACCTATGGGTTACACGTGTTTTTCACAAAAGGGAAATGTGATTAAACAAACTCGTATAGACATATAAGAGATACACAGGTTAGTCTACTAACTTGCATCAGGTTGGGCATCGGCTCTCTGACAGCTTCTTTTGGTGGGGAATTTTTTTGTAAACAGCTTAAGTTCAAGGTAACAGCGGCGGGGGGTGGGGGGGGGGTTTAAGGTTTCCGAATAGGAAGGGATTTCCCCGCTGCCTTACTTTCTCTCCTCAGTTGTCACCTGGACTGGATTTTAGGCCTCTTACAGTGGGATTAATGCCATGTTTCACCTCAGTGAGTCTGATCTCGGTCTAAAAATCTCAGGGTGATGACATCACAGTCTTGTTGTCAGGGGATTTTGCCTCAAACACTTATACAAACAGGGCAGCATAATCACTCTGACTCTCTTTTGAAAAACAATGCAGCTGATGGAGTAGTGTGCAAAAGGGCAAGCTATTTTGGAAACTATAGTCCTCTGCACTGGCTGCTAGGATAAATAACCAATCATACTGACACTGAGAGAAGGAGAAATATGAAAGAGAAAGAGACAGAAAAGGAAAGAGAAAGATAACAGACAGAAAGAGAAAGATGGGATGAGTCATTCAACCTATGAAATACCTCCACCTGAAAATAAGTGGAGAACAGACTGACAGAAAAGTTGATGCCAGTGAGAAAGCAGAGCAGGGAGGGTGGAGGTGAAAAGCAGACAGAAAATCACTTTTCAAGTCTTGCCCAGCATTGGTTAACTCTCAGAGCTGCTGCCAGGTAGAAATTTTCTGTGCCACTCCAGCACAGAGAGTCTTTGTAACTCTGGTTCTCAGAGGAGCTCAGGGCTGCTCCAGCTGGCCTGTATCCAGCCAGGCTTTCTCATGTCAGGGCACAGACAATCAGGCAGAGTGGGGTATAGTAGATGCTGGGGAATTTTGAGCATGTTTCTTATCTTAACTTTCCAAAATAGCAACTAAAATCTACTTGATACCATTTACAGAACACACTGGGCAAAAGGTACAGATTTGTTCTCCAGAATCTAACAGCAAACAGAGCCATTTTTAAAGAGAGGTCTTTGTTTTATTGCATTCACTGTTGTTACTACACTGCTGGGAACTCAGCAGAAACAATACTTATACTGTACCAGAGTGAATAGTGTTATATACCAATACTACCACACTGTATTGAGAGACTCATGTTTGCCAACTCAAAGTGCTTAACATTTAAACACTCATGGAAAGTAACTAATCACAAGTACCCTCATACTGAGAATAAATAGTTTTTTATGCACTTGTACTTTTTGGATATCTTAACAGCTGTTACTCTACTTCACTGCATTAATGCAATAATGATAATTTTCCTATTACAAATCCATTTAAAGTATAATCAAGTAAGTATAATAAATATATAATCAATATTTGTCAGAAGAAGACTCCTTAGTTGTAAAAGGATTAGGTTCATATTGATGATCGCACGGGCAGTTATCTCCCAATTCTGCAGATCCTTCTTAGATATCTTTTAGCTTTTGTTTTGGTTTTCAGTGTGCAAAATAACAGTATTCATTCATTTGTTCAGTTCTGATCTCGAATGGTGCTTGTAATGGCGTCCCTTATTAGTAGTGTATGTTCTTTATCCAGCATGAGAAAAGGAGACATATAAGGCTACAGGTCAACCATGCTCACAAGGGCTGAGAAACATTTTTTGAATTGGAAAGAAAGCAGCAAGCTCCCCTCCCCACCAAACAAGAATATACTCCCCATCATTTGCCCATCATGTTATGCTATTGGTATCAGTGGTAATAAACTAGGTGGATTATCTGGCAGATTAATATGCACTGTGACACAGAAATTACAACCTTTTACATGTATTGCTGGACACAGCCTCTGGGTCTGAAAAGAGAATCAAATGCAGGTGTCTTAAACCTTTATAATTTCTAATGGCCAGCAAAGCGTGACTTATCTGGTTGCAAAGAAAAGTTAAATTGTATAGAAGGCTATAAAAGAATTACCCTACTAGTCTCCTAATTTATAACCTTGGCAACTGTTTGTTTATGGAAATGTTTTAGATTCAGGTGTTATTTCATTCGGCATGATGTTCACATTGTAAATTATGATTCAATGTAAAATAGAAAGTAAAGCAGGGTATGCTTTAAGGCCTGGTTACTTTGTGATCCACAAGTTGCTACTGTATTAGTGTTTAGCGTCCTTCAGTTTCTCATTCAGTTACCACTCAATTGTGAAGTCTAGTTTCTAAAAACCAGGAAATCAATGGCCAAAATGCTCAAGTCAAGGCTTTAAAACAGAACTGAAAGTGCCTTTGTCCACCTTGTATATAGTCTATGGTTGCATGCTGTCATTTTTTTTTGCTAATATAAAAATTAATGACAAAATGAAAAAAAAAAGCAACATCTAGAGTCTTATGAAGTTGCGGGACTATCATGAGCCATTTGTCAATGCTACTGGTATAAACTCTGAAAGTCTACTGTATGCATTGCTACTGGAGGGAAGAACAACTTTGTTGCAAAAGATTTTGCATTGTTATGTAAGGAATGTTATATGAGGAATGTGGTTTAACATATTTCTCCAAAATTCACTTACCTAGTTTGAGATCTGAGGACAGTTTCTTATATATAATTTCCACAATTTTTGTACATCCAGCCACTCAGTAAGGACACATTTATATGTATAATGTTTCTGTGTTCACCTTTTACCCTTTAATTTGTCATCTTTCTGTGCCTTGCTACTTGAAGTTGTCTCAAAGAGTGAGATGACCCCAGCTTCCCCATCAATAGCAACATTCATGATTCAGTAGCATGCACTATATGTCTGTTTTGTCAGCGCCAAAAGGTGAATATATCTCACAGCTTAAAAGCAGGGAGGCAACAAGAGGGGTGGGGGATGGGTGTGTGTGTGTGTGTGTAGCGCGCGGGGGGGGGGGGGGGGGGGGGGGGGGGTCACAGGGG
>VUQI01026933.1:24193-41921 GCA_015106735.1 Paratilapia polleni
GCAGCTCCTCCTCCACTCCTCCTCCTTCTGCACAGATGCACAGATAAGAGCAGACAATATACTTCTTTGAATGCATACAGGGAAGAGAGAAGTTTGACTGATGAGCACACTTACAGGCACGCACACACAAGCACATACACGCATACCAGCAGACCCGTCAAGAGGTCTGTGACAGGCACATGTTCATGAGTATGTTATCATCTCTCTTTATGAGTCTCTGACAGGAAATAAGGCTGCACTCTAAATTACATGTCTCTCTGTCCCCAGTCCAAAACAGGCACTTCTGAACTGTCAGCAAAACAAGGCCTTTTACAGTTTATGGTAAACAGAACAAGTTATTGCAGGTATGCATGCACGCGCACAAAAAGCTTGTCCTCAGCAATGTTTGTGATGGAGGAGTGGGTATAAAACAAGCAGACAGCTGAAAGGGCACTTTGCCACTTGGCACACAGCCATTTTCCATTTAACATCCCCGCCTTTCTCCTCCATTTCAACCCAAGTGCATCAACTTGGGAGTTATTTCAACCTTGTATCTCTGTTTCTTTGGAAAAACAACTTTTAGATTTCTGCCCTTATGTTAGTGTGTGGCCAGATTTCCTATAGCACCAAGAAAGCTTCTTTGTTTTGGTGATCGGATCCTCATCAGAGGAGAGGAGAGGAGGAATGAGGACAGATGTGGAGGGGAAATAAGCGGTGGGAAAGATTACCAGGACAGCTGCAGGCGGAGCAGTTACTCTTACAATAGTTTGGCAGGAGTTCAGATTTCAGCTTTGTACCACCCTTTTTTCAGTTCCTCTCTGTTGTCCTTTTCTCTGCTCGCATATAGATAATGTCAAATGAAATCTTTTTAACCATCTTTTCTCCTCCAGTTTAATTGTTGCCTTTCTATCGCCATCCCCCTCCCACATCACCTCTTTTTGCCATTTGCCAAAACCGCAACACACTTAAAGTAGAGCTACAGTTAGTTTCTGAAGGTCAGGTTTAATGTGACAGCAAGCAGGAGAGGGGAGGGTGGGAGGAGAGGGGAAACTGCTTTCTGGCCGTGATCCATGAGTCCTCCACAGCACAATGTCATGATGAAAGAGAGAGAGAGAGAGCTGGAGCGAAGCAGTGTGGTTAGGTGAGACTCTATCATCATGATGTAAACATGAACACAGCACCCACAGATGTGGTTACCTGACACAGAGATAAACGATCAATCACCTCCGCGGCCAACATGTGCGTCAGTGTGAGTTTTACTTTGATCTCGTGCACATCTCTACTGTCGGGTTGGTGGGTGGAACTCTGATGATCAATTCTGAGAGATATCTCAAGAAAAGATTAAAGATAGGAGAGTTTATCTTAGACTGTACCTTGTACAGTGGAGGAGAATTTCTTCACTTTTTTTTCCTCCACAGTTGACATATTCAAAATGTTTCAGCTTTCTCATGCAGCTCAGTGTGAAACTAGTTTTTTCAGATAGTATGTTCAGATAGAACACACGATGATTTTAGATGCAGCAAATGTAGCACAAATTTGAGCTGAATTTCCATATAGCTGGAAACATTAGTGTATACTGCCGTCCAGAATGAATAGTATGAGTTGGTTGTTAGAGAAAAATAATTTGTGGCATAAATTGTGTTAATTCAATAAGACCCTTAGCTTGTATATAAGGATCAAGATGATGGAAACCATGTAGAAAAAGTGTTCCTTTGGAGGTTAGTCTCCTCATGAGTGTGCACAGATTTGATGCCAGTTTTGCAAACTCTTCATCTCTACAGGGGAACTTGAATGATGCTGTAACATGCTTCAAGTCACAATGTTTATTTATTAAAGTTATTTTCCATTGCACATTGCAAGATAGAACATTTTTTTGTCTGTCAGCAAGATTACTAAAAAATTGCCAGGCTGAAATTCTTAAAACTTGATGGGGAGGAGCATATAGCCAAAGGAAAAGACCATAAAATTTTGACATGGATCCAGATACCTTTCTTGATAATAAATATTGTGAGATGGGTCATTTGCCTTGGCAAACTATGCAGTCTTCGATTACCCTTATAGTTTCACCATTTTAGCTGTGCCAAACTGACAGCAGCAAAAAATTGTGTTAAAACTCTACAATTAAATTAGATTTTTGAGTTCAAAATTTCAACCCATTCTCTCAGTATATGTGTGTGGAGCATCTGTCGATCCACACAGGAGTCTCACAGCAGACAAGAAACCTCCATTTAGCCACCCACACAAACACACACACTCACTAATTCTCTTCAGTAGAAACCTGATCCCCCTCATATTTCAAGTTCAAACGCTGAAAGAAATGCCTGAGAAATGCAATTTGGTGGAAAGGCTTGGCAACTCAAACAACAACGGCAGCAGAACCTAATGAACTTTGTGGGAAAAGATGAAAAGAAATTAGTTTCATGGCAGATATAATGTATGTGTGTGAGTCTGATTGAGGGCAGGTTCCCATAGTGTGTTTTTACTTAGAATGAACTGAGCTTCTTTAACTGTTTAAGGAAGAAAGAAAATCGTGTAACAGTGCTAAAGTAAGAAACTGTGCACAGACAAGCATGCGCATATCTTAAAAAATGTGGTAATCACTGTTGTTAGCATCAAGCATAATCATTTGTTAACCATTTATCACTGATTGCAATGGCCAAGTAATGGGGTACATGTGATAGAGAACCAGTGGAGAGTAAAATATTTTCCTTGCTGGTTGGTGAAACCTAAATTGTGTTCCACTCCCAATCAACAGACACCTTTACAGAGCTCTTTAGTGTACATACAGCTAGTGTAGCATATCCATCAGGTTAGAGAAAGAAGGGACTGAAATCAGCATGTTTGTTTTCATTTCAAATGGACACATTTCACTGTGAACCTTTAATAGGCCAAAAGGGCCTGAAGGGATGGATGATGGATAGAGCAGGGGACAAAGTAATGTAACAAAGAAAAAAGACAAAAGGGGAAGGACATATGAGTAGCCACCAACAGTATATCCTAATTATCCTCACTAATCTCTTTTCAAGACCAAGAATCCCTGTGCTTTTTAATATTCCAAATGTAGAAAAAAGTTCAGGACATTTTTCATGTTTATTCCCCTCCATCAGTTGAATGGTTGTTCACTGGCAGGTAGGCAGGCACTTTCTCATTGGAGCAGTGTGAGCTTGCCAAGCTATAAAAGCAGCTATAAAAATCACCTCCAAAACCAGCTCAGATGCCAGCCATATGGCTGTGAGTTTAACAAGGACAAACTACACCTCCTCACAGCTGCTTGCTCTCTTGAGTTGAATCCTTCCCTGATTCTGCTCTTTCTCTGAAATCCCTTCCTATGTATCTAAGCTCTTTGCCTACTTTTTCTGACTAGCCAAGCTATTAGCTCAACTGGTCACTGTTATTGTATATGTGTCTCTGACACTGACAGCTATGTCAGAGTTTCACTTCCTGCGACAGCCTAAGATACAAAACATGCTTCTCTTAAGTGCAGTGGACACAAAAAGTGTTAAATGCTTGAGGTTATTTGGCCAGATCTCTCTTGAAAAAGACATTTTTAATCTCAATGAGACTTTTCCCTAGATAAATAAAAGATATTAGTATAATCAGTATTGGTATAAATCAGTCAGTCAGATTTGAGGAATATTTTGACCAGCAGTTTCTGAAACAACATATATAAGTTTAACATGAGTTAACTGAAAGAATAATTAAATTTGAAACAACAAGTGTGCCTCTTTGTTGACCAGATTCATCACCGTTCTGACAATGAGGATTTTTCAGTCTACAAGTAAACTCGTGCTGGCAATTCTCCATCCCCTGGGCCTCTTTTCTTTACAGCCAGGCTTCATTTGCTGCCCTGTTATTACCTCAGAGCTTTAATTAACGGACACACCTGTCACCACGCTGCACACAGACGCAGCAGGTCACACTCAGGGCACTGGGGAATTCCTGCTAAAACTGTACTGCACATAAGATTATGGAGTAGTTGCTGATCTGCTCTAAAGAAAGAAGCAAAGTCAAGAATCTTTCCCTCACAGGTGTTGGAGTTGAGGTAGGATAACACAACACATATATGCTTTATTTATACATGAAAAGCAGCGACCTGGATAGAGAGGAATTCTAATGGAGACATCTGTGGAATTGGAAGTGGGTGAGCAGAAAGCGATCAGCAGCGGGTTTGTTGGTCGTCTGCCATGCTAACAAGCAGAGTTAAAAGCCCAGAGTGACAGCCCTATTAGTGCCTAATGGAGGCTAAGACAGCTGAGACCCTGATACACACACACACACACACACACACACACACATGCACACACACATACACACACACATGCACGCACAATAAAAGGCCACCACACCCCAGAACAGCCCAGTGACTCCTCCCTGAGCTTCTCTGCCTGTTTTTACCTCTATCCCTCTTGTCCTCCATCCTTGTAGTTAAAGATCTTTATGGGTGAGGGAGTGGCACAGAGATGGGGCGATGGGATGGGCTCTCATGCTATCAGCCATCCCTGGAGGTAACAAAAGGTCAAGGACTCTCATTTTTCATCCTAGCCAATTACCCTTCCATTCCAACCTGGCTTTCCTCTGTCTCTGCATGTCACCCTCTGCGCTCGATCCAGTCCTCTAATCACATCCACTCTGCTTCACATGACCACACACACGCCTGTTACTCCTCACACACATGTACCTGTAGCCCCACAGTGTCCTTCAAATGAACAACTGGAATAAGATGACATACTACAGTTGTTAAAAGAATTAAGTCTGATTAAAAAAACAGAAAGAAAATTCCACTCCAACTAACATTACATTTTCCAGCATCATTCCTGAGTGTCCTGGGCTGTAACCATGAACTGTACATTAAAGATGGATACAGCTATCTTGATGTTACCCATTAACTTCTGAACTCTGGATTATAAAGCATCAGCATTATTATTTGGGGTTTTCTGGAGCCAGAAGTGACCGTGATTGGATGAGAGGGTGGAGTGAATTGGCTAATGCTAGTAAGCTGCATTCATAAACTGCAACATGCATACACAGATACTACTAATCATTGGTAAGTGCTTACTGATAAGTAACAGACTAATGAAATATTAGAAAATTCACTCATTAAAATTGAAACATGAGCTTTCTGGACAGTCGCTGTACATCACAGCTAACCACATTATGTATCAGATAATTAAATTAAAGATGTTCCAAAAGGCACCCACATGACAAACACAGTTTGAGAGATCCAGTTCATTGGTTCAGATTTGTGGAAGCAAAATGCAAATTGGTCTTATTAGGCTGTAAACAGGTTTTTTAATGCTGTTAAGTTGTTCACCTTACCATGGCAGTCTGTGGGGACTGGCTCGCTTTTGGCCCCAGCCTGAAGTAGCTACTCCAGAAACTGCAGTTTTTGGCCGATAACAGATTAGAAGACGGTCCCTGCTGTATCCAGACAAAGCAGGGGCTGCACATCTGAGACTGTGGTATGGCTCTGTATTTGGGTGACCCCTGGGGTACAGTCCAGACGAAGTCCTGAGGGGAGAGGCCTGGGCAAGGCCTGACCTTCTAGCTCTCTTTGGTATGCTAAATATGTAGCAGGAAACAAGAAGAACATCTATCTGTCTACAGAAAGGGGAACTGTTTGCCTGCAGGCCAGGATATGAAGAGACACTGCAGAGGACAGAGAGCTGAGCTGCTGTTGTAGTTGTCAAATGTGTGTTTGTGTGTGTGTGTGTGTGTGTGTGTGTGTGTGTGCTTGGAGGCAGTGGGAGGGTATCAAGTGTGGGTGATGTTGGGGATTGCTTCTAAGAGGGACGACAATTAACCCTTGAATTCTCAGTGACCCTCTCATTCCCATACTTAACCCCTCCCAGAGGTCAAAGGTCAACAGGCTCAAAGTGGCCTGTGGGTCTCTAAAAGGGGAATTCACAAATGAATCAGTGACAGTGAGAAGAAAACAGAAGTCTGTGGAGGAGAATGATCATCGCTGCAGTAGTTAGCATTCATAATTATTGAGTCAGTGTGCCAGATGTTGTTAGTTTATTAAATAACACAATTCACCAGGTCACAGTGTTTATTAATTATATGCTATATGTAACTTTATACACCATCTACCTTAAAATGAAATATTTACATGCCTCACTGCTTTTATAGAGTTCACATTTTTAGATGATCATCATGCATCAGGAAGGGCATCTGGTGTAGTAAAATCTTTGCAAATCAAACATTTGGATCATCTGTAAGATTTCCATACTGCATCAATCGGAGCCCGGGTTAACAACAACTGACTCCGGTGCTGTTGGCCGAAGACAAAGGAAGAGGAGAGGGGGAAGGCATGTTTGGAGGCAGCGAGAGAGAAGGAAAGGCAGATGTGTGGAGGTGAGAGTAGGGACTTTAAATACAGGGATTATGGAGAGAGCTGGCTGATGTGATGGAGAGAAGGAAGGTAGATATATTGTGTGCACAGGAGATCAGGTGGAAGGGAAGCAAAGCCAGGAGCATTGGAGGTGGATTCAAACTGTTCTACCATGGTGTAGATAGGAAGAAAAATGGAGTAAGGGTAAGGAAGAGTATGTGAATAGTCTTGTGGAAGTGAAGAGTCAGACAGGATCATGACTTTGAAGCTGGAAATCGAAGGGGTGATGTTGAATGCTGTCAGTGCGTATGCCCCACAAGTTGGATGTCAGACGAGAAAGTGGAATTCTGGAGTAAGTTGGATGAAGTGGTTGAGAGTGTCCCAAGGGGGGAGAGAGTGGTGATTGGAGCAGACATCAATGGACATGTAGCTGAAGGGAACAGGGTTAATGAGTTGGCATTGGGCAGGTATGGTGTTAAGGAGAGAAATGCAGAAGGACAGACGGTAGTGGATTTTGCAAAAAGGATGGAAATGGTTGTGGTGAACAAATATTTCAAGAAAAGGGAGGAACATAAGGTGACGTATAAGAGTGGAGGAAAGTGCACACAGGTGGACTATATCCTGTGCAGAAGGTGCAATCTGAAAGAGATAGGAGACTGCAAGGTGGTGTCAGGTGTTGTGTCAAAAATTGAAAATGAAGATGAAATTTACTCTGTAGTTAAACTCTGAAACTATTGCTAAATGTAGTCAGAAAAATGCACAAAAACCACTGGAGATGCAGCTTCAAACTGCAGAAAATAATTTATTGAAGGCAGATTTTAATAAACTCAGTGCTCAGACAGAAATCAGTAAAAATAGACAAAGCGCCCCCGGGGGGTCAAGCCTTAGACAAACAAATTATACACCAACAAAGAAAAAACAAAAAAACAGCCCCAAGCTTTCGGGGGTTCTTAATTTATAGAGGGTGGTCTACTATGCCCACCTATACGGTAAATTTCCACTCATGATTTCACCCCTGGCAGGTGTTCAGCTCCAAAAAACAGTATTCTCCAGTTTTCTGTTTTCCACTTTCAAGACTTAAAAAGACTGTTAAAATATTCCCTTTTGAAGTACCTAGGCACTCCCATGTGTTTGCCCAATTATTTTAGGGACCGTCCTTTTCTCATCCAATTAGCTCAGGTACTAGCTCCCTTGGACGGTGTCCATACACACACACACACACACACAGATCACTCCACAAGTGGATCACTTGTGTTCTGAATATTTCTCTATGTAGTGAGATGAGTACATTACCTTTAAATGAGTGAGACAATACATATAAGAACTAAAATAAAGTGTCCTATAGTGCTAATCTATTGTGATACTCCAGTATTACAGTCCAGTATTTATCAGTGATTATTATAAACTCAAGGTGGCTTTGAATACTCCAGTGTTGATTACTTTCCAGTGCTTACTTTTGGTATAATATAATCCAATAAACATACAGATTAACTAATGACTATTGAATATATAGTAACTATACTTCTCATGGTATACAATGTGAATAAACAGTAGTTATACTCTTCTCAATATGCAATGCTGCATAGGTCAAAGGTCAAAGTGGTTTTATGAAAAGAAATATCCAACACAGGGGAGACTGTAGCTAGGCAGCATTGGATGGTAGTCTTGTGGATGACTCTGGAAATCAAGAATAGGAAGCGAGTGAAGGCAAAGACAAGGATTAAAGGGTGGAAGCTGAAGAAGGACGAATGTTGCATGGAGTTCAGGGAGTAGTTGAGACAGGCTCTGGGTGGTTGGGAAGAGTTACCAGATGACTGGGAAAGTACAGCTGAAGTGGTGAGGGAAAATGCCAAGAAGGTGTTTGGTGTATCTCTGGACAGACGAAAGACGACAGGAGGCCAAGCTGGAGGTGGCAGAGTTGAAGATGTTAAGATTTTCAATGGGAGTGACCAGAATAGACAGGATTAGAAATGACTGTATCAAAGGGACAGCTCAGGTCGAGTGTTTTGGAGGCAAGTCTGAAATGGTTTGGACATGTGCAGAGGAGGGATAGTGGATATATTGGGCAAATGATGTTGAATACGGAGCTGCCAGGCAGGAGGAAAAGAGGAAGACCACAGAGGAGGTTCACGTATGTAGTGAAGGATGTCATGTAGAGGGTCGGTGTGACAGAGGAGGATGCTAGGGATAGGGTGAGATGTCGGCAGATGCTCCACTGTGACGACCCCTAAAGGGAGCAGCTGGAAGAAGAAGAAGAGGCTTGAGCTACATTTCAAAATTTACAATTTCACAGTCTCCTTAAAGGAAAATTCACAGAACCACCAAAGCCAGTACCATGTATGTCTACACCAGGAGACTGCATAGTTTGCCGAGGCAAGTCCAGTGCCTGGAGCATTGAGGTGTATCTTAACACAATGCCAAAATCTTCCCAGGAGTGGACATCCCAGCAAATTCACCCCAAGGTCAGACCATGCAATGCTCAGAGAAATTCTAAAAAAACCCAAGAGCTACATCTCAGACTCTACAGGCCTCAATTAGCATGTTAAATGTTAAAGTTCTCTCTAAAAAGAACACGGCAGCAAGGCTTAGGTTTGCAAAGCTGCATCTGAACAAACCATAAGACAACTTCCTTTGGACACATGAGACCAAAGTGGAGATGTTTGGCCATAATGTACACTGCCACATTTGGCAAAAACCAAACACAGTATATCAGCACAAACACCTCATACCAACTGTCAAGCACGGTGGTGGAAGAGTGATGATTTGGGTTTGTTTTGGGCCTGAGCACCTTGCTGTCATTGAGTCAACCATATTCTAGAATCAAAGTCAGGCCATCTGTCCGACAGCTGAAGCTTGGCTGAAATTAATTTATGCAACACGACAATGATCCCAAATACAGCAGCAAATCTATAAAAATGGCTGAAAAAGAAAAGAATCAAGGGGTTGCAATGGCCATTAATGGCAATCCATCAATTTCCTCAGGAACAAATTAATGAAATTAGCCATACAGACAGCAAGAATAAAAACACTGGAAATGTTAGCTGAAGTGTAATCAGTTAACTCAAGACTGTCAAAATGTCCTTTGTTAAGTTAGTGTGAAAATGTCTATGAAATGCTACGCAAAGTGTCTAATTTTGCATTTCTTAGAGAGGTGCAGCCATAAAAAAGTATTCTTTATTTTGTCTTGGACCTCTTGTAGTCTGTATCTTTAGCTACAGAAAAAAGCAGATGTGGCACAGATAGCATGGAAGAAAATACTTCACCTAATCTTTACGCTACTTTAAAAGCTTGTTACAAGATTTCAGGAGGCAGTTATTTATTAAGATGCATTAAAATCAGAGAGTAGGGTTTTTGTGGCCTTTTCTTGTATTAGCAATGTAAGAAATGCAATCTTTGGTACATAACTATCATTCCCTTGTGAGTTCAGATAAGGTTCTTTTTACTCAAGGTCATATTTAAGAAAAGATTTAAGGGAGGCAGAGAGAGAGCACGTAGATAATGAGTCAATAAGTTGGGAGAGAGACATTTTCCTCCTCTTTTTCCACAGTAACTTCCCTGCATAAATTTCCACCAAACAATGCAGAATGTCAGCCAAGATAGAGGATTTACTGTGACTCATTAACTGTGCTTGTACCATGTTTATGGCCACACGTGACATTCTTCCTCCACTGATTCCAGGACGATTAGTGTACCTGTGCCCCCAGGAGAGAATCACAGTTTGGGTATGCCCTCCATGCAGACCCCCTGGGTCAGAGTAAGGAACACTGGAGCCAGGCTGCCTGTAGTAGCTCCCCGGAGAGACTGTAGGGGATATGTGTATAGGGCTAGAGTGAAGGGAGTGGGGGAGTGTAGGGAGGATGATTTATCAAGCAGATATGCAGTTGTCGACTGTAGGTTTAAATCCAATGTGGACATCTGCTCAATATATTTTTCTCAATTAGTCACACAATTGTTTATTTTACATGATGTAGACGCACACAATACAGCCTAGAGCAAAGAATGGAGGGTTGCTAGACTCTTTATAGCATGTGAAGGCTTAAATATAGTCCACATATGCATTGTGTGGACATAAAGATTTTGACAGAGTGAACAATAGTGAAAGAGTCTAAAGAAAAAGAAGTCTTCAAAAGGTTTGAAAGACCCTGTCAGCACTTATTCTGATATGAAGAGAAGGACAGAAACTGAGGGGAAGACAACAAAAGCACAGCTGGTGGTGTGAGATGAGACGAAAAAGTCTCAGATTTGAGTTGTGAAAACATACGAAAACCGTATTTTGAGGGGAACTACAGTCAGCCATTGGTTTAACTTCCACTCAGGTTTGAGATAACATAACAACAAAGGTTATGTGAAGCAAGATTTAATTGTACTTTTACATATAATTTATTTGAGCTTATTTTCTTATATTAGCATTCATTTTTGAGCTTATTGATAATTTAGTGACTAGATCCCTTTTTAGTTCAGTAAGTAAAAGACCCTATTTCAGTAAGCAGATGTCACACGTGATTCACAAGAACCACATAATAACACCTGGCTTGGAAAAAACAGGAGACATAACTGCCCAGTGAGTATTTTGAACACTCATCCCTTCTACTAATGTTTTCAGGAGAAACTGTCTTTTTTTTTAAACTCCACCTCTGCATAATTCTCAAGTGCCCATGATTCGTTTTCTCCCCTTTTCAACCTTTCGTTTCCAAAGCAGGACAAAAATATCTCCCTAGAAAAACATTTTTACTGATTTCCTCTGCCAGTTGACACTGTAGACTTGGTCAGTTTGAGCATGTTTGGTTTCCTGGATCGTTATTTTACGGGTTTTGATCCTTGCTGTTGCTGAAGGACTGCTGACAGAGACAAATATACTGCAGAGCAGACACTCACACTCATGTTAGAGGACGGCTTTAACTATCCACTTGCTATCTGTAAAATTCAGTACTTGCCTGGATGGTTCTGCAGGCCTTCTGAATGAAAATGGCAAATGTAGCCAGAATTCAATTGGGGCCAGTTGAATTAAATGCATATTAAGATGTTTAGATAAGCCTGAGTTTGACAGTTGACAAATTTATACATTTGACCCAAGTGTCACACATCTACAGACTAAATATTCCTGTTATAAAGGTATTAAAGGAGAATATAAAGAAAGCAGGAGCCTGGTAGAGGACAGACATCTATGCTCTCTTCTTCGGTCCAAATGTGACAACTGTGATTACAGAGAAGATACCCAGCTTGGCAGGATATCAGTGAGCCCACAGTAGATTATTGTTTGAATTACATGAACATAAGAACAGTCTTTATCTGTGTAGGTCTGTCATTTGCCTGGTGTGCAATTCTGCTGGTGGGTCATTATGTCGTTCTCAACCACATGCATATGCTTGCACATGCGCGTGCAGGGTGCAACCACAAACGCAAATGTATCTGTCTTTATCTCTAAAATCAAGGTCATTCTCTTCACGTTACTTCTTGACTTGTCGGCTTAAAGTCAAACTGAAATTTGGATGCAGCTAAACTGACTAAGTGCCTGTGTTGCTGATGCAACTGCAACGATTACCACCTAGCTTTTTTTTTCTATGCTCACAGATTTACTCGCCAGATTGCCATTATTTACAGTGTCAGTCTGCACCAAATATTATATTAAAAACAATCAATAAACAGTGTGAATAATAACAAATGTTTGTTTTCCCTAGTTCTGGTCTTTACAATTACATCAAGTGAAATTTTTTAGCAAAAGGAGTTTCACAGTGATACTATTAACTGTGTCACACTCCAACAATAACTGACCCATCAGCCTGCCATATACACAGATGTTAAAAAAATGCTCCCCACACAGTAATCCGCATATCCTGAAATCAGAACTGAAGAAAAGTATTTTAACAGATCCATCATTCCTCACTTAAGCACCCCCCCTTGCTTTCATCCCTCTCTCGAAGTGCTGTGGCTGAGGTCTAGTTTCACTGGCTTAAATTCAATCAGGAAAATCAACTTCGTCTTCATCCTCATCTTTAATTAGAAAGGTTGTGGGATTTCCAAGGTGCTGCTCAGCCCTGTTTTCTTTAGAAAGGTCTCACTGTTCTGGGAAGGAAGCCTAGAGAAGTGGATTAGCTAAAACCCAAAGGAAGGAAGAAATAGATATGCTAGACCACATCGCAGTATGCACACAAACTCATATAGTGTAGGAAAAAACCTAAACACCAGGATAGCGAGGTGTTATAGGAGCTCTTAGGAGGTTATCCCCTTGCAGCTCAGAATCAAACAAGACCAGAGAGGAGAGGGAAGGAGGAAAATCTAAAACACATTTTTACCCTTCGCCCCAACATGTGGAACCTGTACTGGGACTGTTTTCTTTTCATCTGGCTGTGATGGGGCTGAGGGGTTTCTACAGTGTCCCCTCTGCCCTCTCCTCCCAGGAGGGCTGTGCTGACCTAATTATCGACCAGGACAACTACTTGATGAGAACAACAGCGTCTTTGCAGCTTTATGCTAAGTCCCCATATCCTCTGCTAGCTAAAGGACAGGACCATATCACCTCTACGCTAAGCAGTCTTGCATCCTCTTTTGTTGTGACTGAACCCATGATTAGTCATAGGAAGCTGTGACTTCCAGTAAGGTTAATGTCCTCACATAACAGTGAAATTGCATTTTTAATTAACTGAAATATGTTGGCAAGAAAGCTGGCTTCGGCACTGGCACTGGTTCCATTGTTTGCTAGTGGGAGTGGTTCATATTCCTGTTGCTACATCTGTAAATGCTGCTGGATGGCAACTGGTAATCAGTATATATGAAAAACAAACAGCAGCAACAACAAAAAAGAAATGACTTGCCTACACAAACCCTGTAATTTTAACATAGTTCATCTTAAGCCACATGATAAACGGCATCACTTGAAGGATCATGTTTGATGGATGGAGACATAATGCATCTGTGAAATTCAATCTGTTTCTAAGTGTGGTGAAGAACAAAGTGAGTGAAATGCAGTGAGGTAGATTACAAGTGAGTTAAAGCTGGCAAAATTAAGTAAAGCAGCTTCGGGTTTGAAAAGAGGATGTGTGGGTGTGATAAAGACCACTAGCTTCTCAACCTCAACTCTGTCAACCGTCAGTACTCGCTCATGCACACATTCACATGTGAAATTCGTGAAGTGAGGGTTTTCCTTTTCGCTCTGAAGTTTCCCCCCACAGCTGAGACTGTGATGAGCAGCAGTCTGCCCACCCACACAGCGTAGGGTCCATGTGCCTACATTTGTGATGCTCTGCTGGGTTGTGTCTCCATGGGACCCCCTGTGCACCACATAATGACATTCAGATAAAATGCGGTATCATAAAAGGTTGACAGATTACGAGAAGTTTTTCTTTCACTGAACACTCAGCAGTCAGCAGCAGGTCAGGTAAATGCAAGTCTGCTAACTTGCTAGCTATACATTATGCCTAATTGCATGTAAGCATTGGTATCGTAATCAGGCTGCATATTAAAGACATATATTATTCCCTTGCCAGCTGCAAATGGTTGCTGGAGGTTGCTGGCAGTCGCTGGGAAATCAGTTGTTAAAGCCTCAATCACGCAGGCCTAGAGACTTGTTACTGACCCCTATTAACCACCCGTCGCTAGGGAAAAGTGTGCATTCTGCAACTGGTTAGCGAGTGGTTGGTGGAAGTTGCTGGCTATCACTAGCATGAAATTGGTTGCAAATGGGTATACAGTGCTGCACTGAAAACCTCCTTGCGATTGCTTTGGTCACTAGCAGGTTGCCACAGTCACCAGTAGTTTACATGGAAGTCGCCAGCTTGTCTGCAAACACTCGCAAATTACTCACCGTGCTGTAGTGAAACTGTGAAAAGTGCAACACAAACTAGAAAGGGAGAATGATTGCCTTCAAAGTAAAAGTTGCATCTTTTGAAATGTGTGGGTTGCAGCGTTAAGGCACAACTTTTACTTTGAAGGTGAATGTTCTCTGTTTTCGGGTTGCGTCGCAGTGGCAATCTGCCAAAGGAAACACAAGGAGGTTTTTGGTGCAGGACCCACTTTGTGACTGATTTCACCTGGCGACAGACAACAAGCACTCGCCAAAGGTTATGTGAAGCAAGTGGGGGAATATACATTTTCCCTAGTGACTGGAGGATGCCGGTGGTCGCTGACCAGTCTCTAGGTCTGTCTAACTGAGGCCTTACAAAGTGCGAAGTTCCTATAATTTCTCATTGAAGATGTAATTTTTACACAATGTTTGCATGTTATGTTTTGTGAAAAATGACTATAAATATCTCATAGTTGCAAAAACAAATCAGCCTGTCATTTAACTTAGTTTCACTTGTGTGTAAATGAGAGATTAAGTACAGATTTTGCATTTGTTAGACAAGATGGGGTCTCCTTATCGATTCCATAAAGATCAGCTAACCACAGCGCATCTCTACCTTTGTGCTTAACTGACTCAGAAACAGTGACTCTCTTGCCGCAGTGTAGGCAGGAGAAACCACAAGGAGAGGTGGGAGGTAACAGCGATACGGGAGGGGTAAACTAACCATAAACTAGCTGGGAATCCCTCTCAGCCTGATCAGAAGAGGTGTGGTGAGATAGAGGATACAGATGTATGCATAAGTTGAACCTCAGCAGTTGTAGCGCAGCAGAGATTCAGAGCTCAGCAGCTGGTGCAGAGGTGGACAGAAAGTGCAAACCCAAAAGTCAAAGGTTTCTTCACATGTTTACATTTTTCTCAATCGTAAACTACAGCAAAAATCCCAGCTGACAAAGACCTAGGGTTAGTGGAAACTTTCCCTTAATCTCAAGTAAACCAGCAAACACAAACACAGCCTTAACATAATGACTGTCTATATCAGTGTGTTGATACATGCCTGATATTTAAATATGCAAAAAGGGAAATTATGTGATGCAGCTTTGTAAACATCAACAGAGATCAAGTTCACCTGGAAAAAGATAAAAAACAAACACTGTATACAAAGTGAGTGGGGTTTGCAGTTTCACTAGGAGGAGTCATACTGAAAATACAAACTTGTCCCTTTTACTTCCAGTAAAAGTCAGTTCAACTAACAACCTTGGTGGCCCTGTGTTAAATGACCAGCCATTTTGACTGTTTGTCTTCTGGGAAAACAACAGTCTTCCCTTACTGTATGTGTGGGCACTACTTTGTGAAATTTACTTGAATAGAGCAGAAGCAAGTAGCCTGATTTGGAAATAACACACGTAGTTGCGGTTGCTTGTGGTAACTCAAAACAAAAAACGTATATCCGGAAAAAACGGATGCTGCAATAAGAATATTTCAGTTATCTTGATATTACACACATTGCAATTCCTATGTGTTTTATGTAGGCATACATCCTGTTTAGCAGGTGGCTTTTGCCCATGATTGGTGGTCCAATTACCAACCCCCCCACAACAGGCTAGAGTGTCCCAGGGCAAGACATTGAATTCTGCAGTTACTCCAAGTGGCAGCCAAACGCCTTGTACGGTAGCTCTGATGCTTATGGTGTGTGAATGACAAAAAGAACCTTTAAGGATAAAAATTGTTATATGGGTGCACCACAGATTTTAATATATTGCATAATAAGTGTTTTAGTCCCTCTCACACATGCAGAGTTGGATGGAGGTGGTATATTATGTCTCCCAGTTCCAGTGGTAACAGTCAGGTTAGTGGCTTTGTATGTTTGGCCTGAGGGTACCTCTGAACTGCTAAAATGGGGTAAAATGAGTTAACGACATTCTGGGGTTAATGTCATATTTCATAGGTGAGAGGCCTTATTGGAGTAGGAGTGTGAGTGTTAATGTGTTTGGTTGGAAAGAGATGCAGACAGAGGACCGGGTAGTCATCTGAAACCTAGCTTCTGAAAACAGTCCACTCTGCTGACATGTGAAACCTGAAGTGCTGATTGAATTTGGTCACAATCACATGAAAGCATGCAATGACAAGAAAGAAAGAAAAAGAAAGAAAGAAAGACAGAAAGAAAGAAAGAAAGAAAGAAAGAAAGAGAGAGTTCACACAAGTGCACACATTTTCTCCTGTCAATAGCAGTCTGTGTTATTGCACACCACGTGCATTTGAAGCCTTCTTCCAGATAACGCTTGCACAGACGTCTGGGTTCTGATGGAAAATCCTGAAACCAGTACCACAGGCACTCTTTCTTTGTGGCTCAAAAGTTCCTCCCATCTGCGCCCCACCTGATGGGTTTTCCTCCTCCTCTGTGTCCAGACGGACCACGCCAAGACCCAGACTGGAGCACAAACACAGGCAGGAGAGTAAAGGTTGGCAGGTGTATAGAGAGACAGCAGGGTACAGGGAAAGTTGGGCTGACTTGAATTGTGCTTCAGAGTTGGAGGGGACGAGACAGGTACTGTGAAAGGGAAAAGATGGAGAGCGAGCAAGCAAGAGAGAGTGTAGTGACGAGAATGAAGCAGCTTGCTGTTGTGGGTATGAGGGAAAAGAGAGAGAGGGAAACCCAGACACAAACATAAACACTGGCAAGCACTTCAATGATTCCTCTTTCTGGCTCGAAGCCTCACCCCTCACCTCCCTCCTCACCTCCCTCCTCACTGGCCAAGCATAAACAAATATGACATGGAAAAGTATCAGACAGGCTCCATACATCTCAAAGAAACACTAGTCTGTAAGCAAACGAGAAAAAGGAAAAAGCGTCATGGTGAATTTTGTTATTTTCATTCAATAAAAGGACCAATTGGATTATACTGTCTGACTGTCACTGCCTCCTGCCAAGGTCTGCCATCCCATTAGACGTCTACTTGTCCCCTTTCACAGTCACAAACCTCAAACAGACAAGAGAAAAAACAGCAAGACAGTCTCATGTTTCTTTCCCAAGAGTGACACACAAATGCTCTCACGGTCATACAACTAAACTCAAAAGTATATCTGAGGGTCATCCTTTGATGACCAGAGAAACAAGAGTGTGACTAATAAACAGCAGGCACAGAAAACTGACAAAACCCATTTCCCTCACCATACATATACACATACTCACACACTATTCAGTAATAATGTTAAATCACAAGCACATACTGGATGCTTGGCTCTCTCCTTGAAAGGCACCATGTCACAGATTACTGTAGCTCCCTGGTCTGACTGGTAATGACATCATGCCTAGGCCTGCTCCCAAAGAACCCTATGGCTGGCAAACGGCCAGCCCTACATCTGCAAAGCCTTACACATATTAACACACACACACGGATACCCACGGAACAGCATAAATACCCCAATGTTAAGAATCAGCCAATCAATTGTCTCTCTGAGTAAGAATGTAGCGAAGATGCTCAGCTGGTTCCAGTCACAGAAAACAACTGTATGCTCATCTATTAGTGAGAAACAGTTCTTCTTTACAGAGTGAACTGGTCACTCATGTCACCTTTTTTTTTTTTTTTTATTTTTTTTTCTTCCTTTTTGTTTTTTTTTTTTTAAACAATTTTAATCGT
>VUQI01026935.1:0-13328 GCA_015106735.1 Paratilapia polleni
CTCACTGTCATGTTCAAATAACCAGTTTGAGATGATTTGAGCTTTGTGACATGGTGTATAATCCTGTTGGAAGCAGCCATCAGAAGATGGGTACACTGTGGTCATAAAGGGATGGACATGGTCAGCAACAATACTCAGGTAGGCTGTGGTGTTTAAACAATGGTAAAATGGTACTAAGGTGCCCGAAGAGTGCCAAGAAAATATCCCCCACACCATTACACCACCAGCAGCCTGATACAAAGCAGGCTGGATCCATGCTTTCATGTTGTTTATCCCAAATTCTGACCCTATCATCTGAATGTTGCAACAGAAATCGAGACTCATCAGACTAGGCAACCTTTTTCCAATCTTGTATTTTCCAATTTTGTTGAGACTGTGTGAATTGTAGCCTCAGTTTCCTGTTCTTAGCTGACAGGAGTGGCACCCAATGTGGTCTTCTGCTGCTGTAGCCCATCTGCTTCAAGGTTTGCATTTTGTGCATTCAGAGATGCCCTTCTGCATACACTGGTTGTGACGAGTGGTTATTTGAGCCTTCCTGTCAGCTCAAAGCACTCTGTCCATTCTCCTCTGACTTCTGGCATCAACAAGGAACTGCCGCTCACTGGATATTTGTATTTTTCAGACCATTCTCTGTAAACCCTAGAGAAGGTGGTGTGGAAAGGTCCCAGTAGATCAGCAGTTTCTGAAATACTCAGACCAGACTTAAATTACCTTTCTTCCCCCATTTTGATGCTCGGTTTGAACTTCAGCAGGTCGTCTTGACTGTGTCTAAATGCCTAAATGCACTGAGTTGCTTCCATGTGATTGGATGACTAGATATTGAGATAATGAGCAGTTGAACAGGTGGACCTAATAAAGTGGCCAGTGAGTGTATAAAGCTAGAGTTTGAACTCCAAACCACAAGGGGCAAAATTTTCTTCCTTGGACTTATATGAGCAAGAATTAAAATTTTGACAACAGCAAGCTAATCTCGGCTATGTTAAGATCTGTACATGCTCATTCCTGTGTGTGACTTTTTATTGAGATATTGTCTGTAAGTATGTTTCAGTAAGTTTTGCTCAGTCTGTTTTTCCTAGACCATACTAACAGCTAGCCAGTGTGTTAACTATTGCTATGCTCAGGTAGTGCACTCTGGGCTCGTTGTACTAGGCATGTTGTCACAGTCCTGTAGAGTAACGGGACAGGAATTGGCAGATTTAACAAAGAAGCTATTGAGTGTGTAATAATTATGCAACAGAGAAAGTAATCTTCATGTGTTAAGGTCTCAGTTTATTTGAATGCATTATGCAATTGCAGATTCATTCTTCTAAAATGCAAAGACTTTAAAGTGGAAAGAAATTGTGACATCAGTAGATGAAAAGCATTTAAAATAATGCATCTATTTTGACAGTTGCTAGGGAATTTTTTGACAAAAAGACCATTCTGTGATTCCACTTTTTAAAATGTGAGAATATTTATATCATTGTAAATGTATACGAATCCTTACAAATATCCTAAAATCGAATTGAGTATTTGGGGTCTTTATTTTCACAGATTGCTACATTTTAATTGTATAATCAAACACACCCTTAGATTGACTGACAATTCCGATATTCATGAGTTTTAGTCTTAGAAAGACTATGTTTGACCATCAGTCTAGTGACTGAAAATAAAGACTCATTTTAAAGTAATACAGATTTGGAACAGCATGCAGTGGCACTCTGGAGATACGTTTCTTTCTTAGCCTGACTTAATTTCTTGGACACATGGATTGTGTCTACCATCACCACACACTATGTCAACAACCAGCCTACATGATAGCCTGACCTCCAGTCCTCCAGTAAGCACAGAGTACAGTTTTAGTCTTTTTGTTTAATTTCAATTGTCTAAATTTTTTAACACACAGTTTTAGTTTTTAGTATATGTTTACTTAACTATATTACCTTGGTTTAAGTAGAGGATGTCATAGG
The DNA here is from genome assembly GCA_015106735.1 of Paratilapia polleni. Lineage (NCBI taxonomy): Eukaryota > Metazoa > Chordata > Actinopteri > Cichliformes > Cichlidae > Paratilapia > Paratilapia polleni. Next base: position 1,950 of record VUQI01026935.1, read on the forward strand.
GTTGTGCATGGAAGCATAAGTGTGGCAAATGGTGCTTGGCTGAAAACAAACCCTAGCATAACAATGTAACTTCTGATGAGAGCTTGGATGCTATATTGACCAGTCTTACTGTTCAGTCTTGGAAGTACAAAGTGGTATTAAACAAGGTCTCAGCTGATTAGCACTCTAACCTCACTACATTTCTCTGCATTGTCATATTATGTTGATAAATTCAGTTAATAGCCTTTTTTTTTCAATGCACACATTTACACTCAAATAGAAACAGATCTTGAATGACTCTTTGCTTGCAGAAGATGAGCTACATGTTATATAATAAGTGCCCAATTGACACCTGGTTCTGTCCTTAATGACATGAATGGCAAAGCCAATTATGAGTAAATTTACTATGGGCAAAGTGTTTCTGCGCACTGATGCCAGAGAAGGGGTCACTCTCTGAGCACAGCAAGACATCACCGTCATACTGTGAATCTAAATGACACTATACGTTAAGCTCACACAGTATGGTGTCTGACAGAACTTAATGCGTGGATGTGTAAGCTCACACACATTCACACATGCTGACTTTGTCAGTTAAACGTCTGAATACATTTAACACAGCTAATTGAGGTTTTTCTCTCCCTTTACTGGTACTCAGCATGATCACCAAGAAAAAAAAGCTTCATAGAAATTTTATTTGCATTATTGACTGAAAAACAAAATTAAGCAAACAAACAAACAAACAAACAAACAAAATGGTAAGAATGCCTATGAAGCAAGGCTATGGATGATTTGGGTGGTGCCTACCTTGCGAGCTGAGAGGAGTTAATTTTTTTTTTTTTATTCAGTCTTTGAACTGTGTGATAATCATGTAATAAAATATGTTCTCAAAGAATGTAGCACTTCAGAAACTCTTCTATCTGTCATAATGTAAGAGGCTTAGGCCAGCTTCATGACGCTAACTTCCTACCATTTTAAAAGGCTGCCAGACACTAACTTCTGTATCATTTTAATAGGCTGCCAATCAAGCAAGGAAACAGCAAGCGAATGAAAACAGAGTCAAATCCAGTGTCAGTCACTAAGCTTTGCCACAGACGATTATACTGCTTTGGTCTCCACATTGCATGATTTTGGCGTCCTTTTTCTGTGGCACAGCTAGACCCTAAAAATCCACAGGTGTTTCTTTGGAAGTGCGTCTTTTTTGAACTTGCTTTGAACCTGAAAAGACTGAGCATTACAAAACAAGCTCTTTTTACTTCAGCTTGTTACTGAGAGCTGAAGAGGAGTATTTATAGTGGTGTGAGGAAGGTGGGTGAAAGCTCTGACAGGGAAACTGATGTCGAGTTTCATGCTATAGTCACAGTTAATGCTGGGGACTGTCATGAAGAAGATGGCGCCGTTGGAGATGGGCAGCATAATTGCTATGTCTGTTTGAGCAATGCAAAATCTCCTCTCTGGGCCCGTAACATTAGCATGGGTCCTGCTTACTATGTGTCATCTTTCATTTAGTCTCTTTTGACTCTGGAGGACACTCATTGTTTGTCATTAATAATGATATCAGCTGTATATTTTTAATGCTGTTCGAGTAAAATGGTTTTTGTACTTCCATGTTTCAACTTTTCTGCCATAGTTTCACCTTTAGTTTTGACTAATTTATTTTGTACACAATCAGGTCAAAAATGTCAGAGACTAGATTAATGGCACTTAAAATCAAAGGTTCGCTTATCGTTCATTTCATGGATAATTTTTCTCATATGCTGCCAAGCCTGTTTCAGACTGTTGTGTCATGATTTGATGTTGACAGGCAATGTGCTCCCCTGGGTGCGAGCTAATTTAAAAAGCAGCCATAGAGTAGCAGTTGCCAGATTATGTGTCAGAGCAAAGTGACTGATGAGGAGCCTCCTGGTTCCTTGGTCACATGCTGGCACTGTTGTACATATGACGTGCTCCAGCTTGTAGCCCCTTGGTGCTTCATAATAAATGAGTGATTTGGTTCTACATATTCGACTTCAATTAGGGTTAAATGATACTTTAGAGGCATTTATGCTGCCTTTACTCTTTTTTTGCAATAAGGTATACCTTGATGTTTGTGGTAGTTCCATGCAGCAGCAGCTTTGGTGACACTAATTTAATTTGAGTGACGAATAATTGTATTACTTCCAACAATGTGGGTAGTTAGTTCAGCACCATATATGGATAAATGTGATGTGGCCAGAGAGAATGAGGTTCCTGAATGGCACTTAGTTAGCTGCTGTTGATTAACAATTGTTTGTAGGGACAAGGACAGTTTTACATTTGAAAGCGATCACAGAAAAGTCAGAGTGTTGAAGCACAAATATTTTTGCCACATCTTTGATGGATCTAAGAGAAGAAGAAAAAACTATGACATTGAAAATATTCTGCTAATGGTGGTTTTTACAGTTTGTAAATGTAGTGTAAAATAGGTTTCGGTGAAGGCAGCGATATGATGTTGTCTTTAAAAAAAAAAATGGGATGAATGATGCAGAAAAACACACTGTGACAAGTTTTTACCTTTGTGTCTATTTATGGCCTTTCCCTAGGAGCTTTGTGTTCACGCTTTTCATGTCTTTTTCTGTCCTCTGTTTTCTGAAAAACACTAAAGAAGCTGGCCTTTATCCTTGTTCTCATTCAGTGTTATGACTCAAAGACATTGAGGTGCCGGCAGCTAGCTGTAGTTTGATTGACCATAGACCATAGGACTGCCCAGAGAGACAACTGGGCTTTGCCCAAATACTCAGGAGAAAACGGAGACCGAACAGTACCTTTCTTCATGACCAAGTAGCTTCTTTATGCAGGACAATTATACACCTGAGTGACATATTACCTGCTAAATATAATACTCCAGATTGCTATTTTTGCTGTGATCATGTATGTAAAAGAGATGGATGTACATACATACATACTATCTAATAACGTGATAATAATCTAATAACGTGACCTCTGCTGGAAGTCATCAGTGTTGGGGTTTTTACTAAAAAAAGCAATGTATTACACATTACTCTCTATTAAAAATATATATATATTATGTTAATGTTATTTCAATAAGGAAAGATCATTTAGAAGAACTGAATATGATTTATTGAGATACAGAATTTGATTAATAAGCTATTTGGCGATTAAACTCCAATGAACCCTCATAGCATAAGAGAGACCCAGCAATGATAGGAATTAGGACAGGATCCTCCGGAGTCTAGATGCTGTTGGTGGTGAAGATGAAGATGGAGGCTTGGATGAGGCTCTGAGTGACCAAGGTGAGGCGGAGACAGGCAGATTTGATTTAAAAACACAGGGAACAGAGGGGGCAAGAAAAATATTGGACTAAAGTAATGATGTTAGTCTTGAGTTTGACAGCGTGGGAAAGAGGAAGTGATGTAAAGTGCAGTCTGAACACCCAGGAAAGCAAGCAGATAAGTGACTACAGATCCTCCTTATTGAACTTACGCGTAAGCTTCATTTACTCCAAGAAGAAAGTAGTTCGTTACAGTACTCTTTACATTTGATTTGGGTTACTTCGTAACATGGCCTGAGATGTATTGCCACATAATTACCAGTTAACAATATAAACCTTAGGCTACATCCCCACACACTGGCACAAATCCTTATCCTAATGAGGGCACACACAAGAAATTTCTCTTGTTTTTAAGTATTACCACAAAGCCAAAAGCAATGTTAGTTAAAAGCAGCCCAAAGAGCACTTCACATGAAAATGCTGTGTGTTAGTTGCAGCGGATAGTTGTTTCTGGCCTGGACTCAGTTTGCACTTTACTGTCACGATCTTGTCCTATCATGCAGTTAAAATGATGTCATGTTCATATTGTCACTCCTCAAAAGTTTTAGATCTCTCTGGTCCTTTTTTTTTCTCCAAACGAACTAAACTTCGCTCCTTGTAGTGCAAGTGCAGGAGGATTAAGGCATGTTCTTCTATCTGCCCATTGAGGAGATTATTTAAGAGCTTATGTAACGCAAGTAGCAACATAATTGTGATTAGCAGCTTTAGTGTTTTCCAGGTCTTTACCTGAAGGATCTTTAAAAACTACAGCTTTCACTAGACTAGCTTTAGCAAGGTATTAATTACCACGGCTCCATAGGGTTAATTAGCATATCATTATGAACACATCATACCGAAGCTTTCCCAGTCGCCATTTCTCAGTGCTGTTTACAGTAACACAAAAAGGTGTTTAAAAAAAAAAAAGTCTAAACAGATGTTTGGTTAAACTGTATTTCACCATAAAGTTTGGTTTACCTATAAATCAGCTGGAGATGGGAGGATATCGTGAAATGGGAAAATGAAATCTCAACACAAATGTGTGGATGTTTGTATCATTAATTCAGTCTAGGTTTGGTTACATAAATATTGTGTATCACAATATATCATAAAAATACTGCAGCATTATTTAACGGACATATGAGTCAGCCCAAAGACATACATATGTTTACATCAGGGTAACCCAGTTTGGAATGTAAACACCATAGAAGTTGTACATCCCCTGGCCCTGAAACTCCCTCTGGGCTGGGCCCTAAATGTTGTAAATTCCAAGCAATGCCTCTGCTATACACACACAATTCATTCTCCATTGGTTAGGGGAATTAACTGTGACTTGAAGGCATGGGGATGTGTGGAGAGAGAAATGAGAATGACCCTAAACTATTGGCTCTATTTGTTATGTGGTCACTGAGCTTGTGAAGCAGGGATGGGTGGATTTAGTGAAGAGGGTAGAGTTCTCTCATTTTCACTGATAGGGGGCTCAGACATAGAGGGAATGACCAAAGAGTGGTGAGATCCAGTCAGCTTCAATTATGGCCCCTTGTAGTTTTCCCAGAGGTGCACTATAGCACGTTTAAGGGGAAATCAATGAGGTGACAAATTGTTGTGGACAGCAACCCCTTTTTATTTCTTACATTGTTGCATCTATGCCTGGCTGCTACACAAAGCATATGTGTGTGTTAATTTGTGTGTATCTGTGTTTGTTTGGCAAGCATATATAAATGTGCAGCCCCATTTATGATAATTGAATGCTTTGCTCCATTTGTTTTTTGGTGGTTTATTTTCTGCTAGTGGCTTTAATGGCTTGTTATCTGTCTAAACCTTTTTTAAATGCTGTCTAATAGGTTTTCACATGCATCACCCACTGATGCCCAATGTCACTATGATTTCTTTTGATCTCACAATGTTAAGATTTATCTCGAGGTTGTTTTTGCTATGTCATATTTGCCAATAGCCTGATGGCCAATGAGTGCTGTCTTGCTCAAGTATATTGAGAAACATTTGTACATATGAAGCTGACATAGGAACAATTTCTCCATCAACGGTTCAAATCTGGGAGATTTTTGGTCCGGATGATATTGATGGTGAAAGAACAAGTGAGGTGGGCAATGCCATTTCAGGCTTATGGATTTCATAGAAAAGTGCAAAAATAATTAATGAAGCTTAATACATCTGCAGATGTTGATTTGTAGTCATTTGTAGATTTGTTCATAAAATAGTTTAAATAATCTCAGACTACAGTCTGTAACACCACTATGTCACCATTAAAATGTGGTTGGTACTTGGAGATATAAGATTACATGTGTAATTTGAATTCCTCAGAGCTTGTTAATCACCTATTTTTGTGTCTGATATTATCCATGTTTCAGATTTGATTTTCTTTTGATATATTGTCAAAGCAAAAGCAACATTAGCACAAGGGGAGTCTCTCATTACCATTATCAATTCACCATGTGATGCATCTACTGAACCCACACTAGCATGGTGTATTTTGTTTGTAAAAGTAGAAACAAGATATCTGAGTCAAGGCTGCATAGCCTGTGGTCTCTGTTAGTTAAGAGAGTTTATATTTTTTGCTGTCGCTCTTTGGGCATATTGTTGCTCTTCAATTTTTGAATTTCATTAGTCTGTTTTTACAAGTGAGTGCACTCATCTTTCTATCTAAGGTGTGTGTGCAGGCTTTAATACCTGATGACTTTTGTTGGGGTCGTTACTCAAAAAAAGTAATGTATTACACATTACATTAAGTTATTTACTTCACTTAAGAAAGTAATTTTGTTACACTACTCATTGCATTACTTTTGCATTACTCCATAACATGTCCTGAAATACACTGTCACATAATTACCAGTTAACAATATAAACCTTAGGCTACAGTCCCACACACTGACACAAATCCCTATCGTAATGAGGATATACATATGATCTTTCTTTTAGTGTTTAAGTATGAACACAAAGCCGACAACACAGAGCAAAGTTGAAAAACAGCCCAAAGGGACTTCGTAGCAATCACCACTGTGATTCTACTGTAGAAACGGGTAGAAATGGAGGCTATAATGCTACAAGCCTGACTGTTCATCACTGCTCTTATAAAAAATAAAAGTAACGTTCATATCTCCTACATATACCACTCCACCATTACCCTCCTCCCTGCACAAGAACTGAAATCAGCTGAAAGAACTGAAAGTGTGCAGGAAGAAAAACACACGTTTGATGTTTTTGTCTTTCTATCTGCCCACCGTGCAGATAATTGAAGAACCTTTGTAACGACATAATTGTAACTGTAATGTGATTACTGATTTTAGCACAGTAATGCCTTACATTACTGTGGCACCTAAAAAAATTTAATTACCGAACACTGCTGTAGCACTGCAGATGACACCAAGGTATTTAGAGAGTGGGGTATTTTTTTTCTTTTTTTTTGTAGTAGTAGTGATGCTGCAGAGTGCTTTCACGTCATATTGTTACATACATGTGTGCTTATCTCTAGCTCTGTAAGAGTGGGCAGATGGGTTCTGATTTGATTTGTTGATTATAGATGTAGCAGTGAGTAGTGTAGTTGAAGACCCCAGACCTTTGATCACAGAGAAATATACTGTAGTTTTGTATAACCTTAGCAACCTTTACTACATATGTCATATCAAATACCAGTTGCATTAATCTAAGTCTAATTACCTCAGAAAGGTATTGAAATTGTGACATCTGTACAAGGTAAGAAGTAAGTGCCTGGGATTATGTACCTGTGTTCCTTTGGCTACGGTGGATTCTGGTTGACCACTGAAATGTCATAAACATGTCACTTTTTATACCTTCATTTGCAATCCAATTTCAGTGTATTTATTATCAATTCAACATTTTGAGGATTTCATTCTCATATTTTTTGCACACCTTACCAACAGGCACCCAAGAGGGCACTATATTAATGAAACACATTTCTCTTTCTCTTGTCTCAACAGGAAAAGAAGAGTATGTCGCAACCTTCAAAGGATCTGAGTTCTTCTGCTACGACTTGTCCTTGAACCCGATTCAAAGCAGCAGTGATGAAATCACATTATCATTCAAAACCCTACAGAGGAATGGACTGATGCTGCACACGGGAAAATCAGCTGATTACGTCAACCTGGCATTGAAAAATGGGGCGGTCTCACTCGTCATTAATTTGGGGTCTGGAGCCTTTGAAGCTCTTGTGGAGCCAGTCAATGGGAAATTTAATGACAATGATTGGCATGATGTCAAAGTAACAAGGAATCTACGTCAGGTAACAGTACAGAGGGTGATGCGGAGACTCAGTAAATTAATTAAAACAAATGCACTTAAATCATTACCATCATACAATACATTATTTTTCCCAGACATTGTAATTGGATTGCTAAATTTAATCATGGTGGTTTATGGTGGAGACTAAAACAACACCACAAGGGAGCAGGGACATCTAGATATGAATCAGGGCCTGTATAAAGTTACTGTTTAAATCAACCCCTGAGAAGTTTAAAGAAGAATATAAAGACATTGTTCTTTTGTAACAGCATTGCTTGTTTGTAGACTCATTCATGAAACAAATTTTCAACAAATACAAAATAAGACAAAATATGGTTTAAATGGACCAAAAGGAACGTATGTTGTATTACTGTGACTTATAAATCCTAGAAGCACTGTTTTAGATGTTTCACGGAAAATAAATGTAATCAAACCAAATTTCAGTGCAGTAGGAATAATCAAGAAAAACTGTAAAACGTCTAAAAGAAAAAAAAGGTAAAAAGAATTTTTGTCACAAAAACATTTTAGTGCTTGTAGAGCTGTTAGTGCAGTTATTGGAGACTATGCCTCTGTGGCATTTAAGCATTCAAATAAACCATAACATTTGAGCACACTATACTTTATAAGTTCAATGTTTAAAACAAAGCGCAAACTAAAAGAAAACCTTTATGTAGAGCATACCTAAACCTAGGGTTACGCTTTGATGCACTGAAATCAAACTTTTAGCACAGGCAAATCCCTTTAACAGGATTTATAGACTTTAATGGGCTTTCCTATATGGCCAAGAAGACTCACCTCTGTATATTGAATTCCTGAAAAGAGTGTGTGAGAGTGACATTTCATGATTTTTAGAAATTAGATTTCTTAAAAAATCCCATTCAGCACCTTGTGCGACTTACATTACTTAACATCATCCTTAACAGAGGATGGTTTAAGAAATCCTACAACTGCCATTTTCATGTGGTAGTGTTACATGATATCAGCAGACCAAATTCTAGCCTGGTTCAGTGCTGATGATCAACAGCTAATGAGATGAAGGAACGGGATAAGCATAGCCTTTTGCTTAACATACAGTATATGCAAACAATCCACTTGGCAAGAGCAGACCATGCTGTGAATCCACAGAGGTCAGTCAGTGTTTGTTGTGCTGATTTATAGCAGGCCAGCATATACTAAATGGGGTCAGGATGTAGCTGTCTGCAAGTGGCAGTTCATCCTTGAGCATGATTGCAGTGCCCATCAGTTGGACCCATGACCAATCGGAAGAGACAAAAGGCTTGTTGGCACAACAAGACTTTCAAGAGTAACTGAATGCTCTGTTTCAACTGATGTAAGGGTCAGCTTTTGGTTGAAATTTCACTTTCATTGGGACTAAAAGTTGCTAAAACATGGGTTGCAACTCAGTCTACCGAGGGAATCGATTACAAAAGCACATGGAATTTCCTCGAGTTCTCTAGGACCTGATTGGCTATGGGTGAAAGACTGAGTTAGCAACATGGCATTTGGGATCTAACCCCAAGTGCACAAACCACTGCTACATGTGTCTTGTAGGGAAAAAAGTACCTGCATAACAGCTAGGCAGAAAACATTTAGCCCTATAAATCATAATTCATCATTTCCAGAATAACTGGGTTCAGCTACTGGGTGCATTTCCATTTGTAGGTACAACAGCTGTTGTGACAAGACAGCAGGAATTTTGCTTCCAGTTGACTGAAGACTGCTGTCTAAATAGGTACTGGCTCTACTAGATGACCACTCAGGGGACTGACCCTAACATTATCTAGGTTTAGGAAAGCAGAGGGCACCCCAAAACAACCACACTGGAGTATTTGTCTCTGTGAAGGAGACATGGCAGAATGAAAATATTATACAGGTCTTTCTAGCTGAATATGGTAAACCCCTCACCTCATTAATCGAGCTACAACACTTAAAATTTGCACTGTGTTAAGTAAAAGAGTCTCATATCCCTGGACTTGTTGCAGACAAGTATTTAAAAAAAAGAACTGCTTTGTTTGTCTTCCACTGGGACTGCTACTCTTACGAGCATAGACTAAAGGCTTCCGGAACAATGCTGGCCTTAGCCTGCATCAGCCTGAAAGGGATTAAGTCTAACCCACGTGCCTGCAATGTAGTTGAGGCACAGAGACAGTCCTGCACCACCTGAATAACCACCCAGAAATCTAATTGGTTTGTTGGAGCAACAGTACCAGTGTCCATTATAAATACCAACATAAAGATCCTGCTAGTGCTACAGAAAGTTACAGTCCGGTAAATTTAAATGTACAGGAAGGACTCATTGAACTGATGAAGCCAGGTGAACACACTGCAGATGAGAATGTTGTCAAAGTGAGTTTAGAATATATAGATACTGAAAATAGGTGCATATAAAGATACTTTCTAATGGCCATACTGTGGCTCACACATCCTGGTAGACTGATTGTAATAGAACATCAAAGATTTCTTTAGATTCACTTACAATATCAAATAGATTATTTGAAATATTTTAACTACACGATTTTTAGAATACAGTCATGTGAAAAAGAAAAAAAACACCCTCTTTCAATTTAAGGTTTTACATATTAGGACATAATAAAAAATTTTAAAAAAATTATGTACACCCCATGATTCAGTAGCTTGTAGAACCACCTTTAGCAGCAATAACTTGAAGTAATTGTTTTCTGTATGACTTTATCAGTCTCTCACATTGTTGTGGAGGAGTTTTGGCCCACTCTTCTTTACAATGTTGATTGAGTTCATTGAGGTTTGCGGGCATTCATTTATGTACCATTCTCCTAATGTCCTGGCACAGCATTTCAGTCAGGTTGAGGCTGTTTTTGTTTTTTTTTAATCTTAGAATTGAAAGAGGGTGTAGTTTCTTTTTCACAACTGCAGTTTACACCCACATCATTAGGACAAAGTCTCTAGATTTGTTCCTGCTCGTTTTGTGGGAAATGTTTATCTTCACCTCAGCTTCTTCTTTTGCATAATCAGCAAATTGATTATCGATAAACCTAAAGATCTGACCAGCCTGAACATTCACTGCATTCAAATTGTAAAGAAAACAAAGCATATTGAGTGCATGCTCTGCGGGGGAATCAAAATTGTCATCCTCCATATTCTGTGTCAGGGTCTTCTTTGCTTTGTCTCATTGCAGTAAAGTGATCCTAAAGTTCATCAATAAGACCAAACGGAGGTAAAGTATTGTATGAGCGGTGGAAAGTCTGATACACTGGATTGGTCTCAAGCCTAAAACCAAGTACAAAAGAAGACAAATGCTAAAGCCAATAACAATAACAATCCTAATAAAAAAAGCTTTAAAATGGTCTTGGGATTTTGCTTAAGAGGGTCAACTGATGTTCTTTAGGCATTCTTTTGTATGAGCCATGTCTGTCAATCATAACCTTTTGTCAGGACTTGGGTAAGGACGTTTTTTTTTTCTGCTACTCAACAGTCTAGTCACATACAGAAAATGAGGCAAAAATGCCATGAGGAAATCAGGGAGTTATTGGTTGAGCACTTGCACCTCTTGTGCATTCTTGTTATTTCCTTGGTCTGCTTTTTTCTTGTTAAACTTATTTTGCCCTTTTTTTCTCTATGTTACTAACATGCTTTGGAAACAAACTAACATCATTCATGGAATGTTTCATTCTACTAACCAGTATGGTTTTTGCCGTTTGACAATGTACTAACAATATTGACCATCATATATTATTTGAGTAACAATCGTTATTCTGTTCACAGTTTTTAATTTCCTTTCTCCCCCCTTTTCCACAAAGCACTCAGGCATTGGACACGCTATGGTAAACAAACTACATTGTTCGGTAGATATCATTCTAATTGTTTCTTAGTTTGGGTTTGCC
>VUQI01026935.1:13348-46794 GCA_015106735.1 Paratilapia polleni
ATTTCCAAAAAAAAAAAAGAAAAAAAAAGGGAAATTGCGGTTGGTACTCTTCTGCTTACTTTTCAAAACCTTTTTAATTTCTTGGTTCATTCATTGGTTTCTCCTCTTTATTTCACTTGTTTCCTGTCCAATTCTGTTTGATCCACCTTTTTAGGAGCATCATTTCGAGCCTTTTGCATCAAGCTGTCGTTAATAATGAGGACCCTCTCCTGTCTGGCTGGCCTGATGCTCTTTGGCTCAGCCAGTTGTATCCCCATTCACTTTGCATGGCATGCACTTTGACTACCTGTTGCATATGTCACACTGCCCATTTGTCAACATGAATGTGACAGTTGAGCTGTGTTCGTCATTTCGTCTCTGGTGCTTTCTGATTTCTCTTTGTGGTTTTTACAGTGTCCATGGGCTTTTGCATGCATCTGACACTGTGGCAAGTGTCAAAATACTGATTCTGTATCCCAATCAAGAATTTGGGAAAAATTTTCTTTTTGTGCACTTGTAAACAAAAAGAAAAGACAAATGCATGCATGTCTTTTTTTTGTCTAATACCCCCCAGTCATTGTCCTGTTATAAAAGGTATTTGTGCTTTTCATAGCATGTGGTCCCTTTCTAACCTAGTGGCACGTTCTGGTTTCTTTTGTAGAAACGTCTGCTGGACATACTAATATGGAATAATAATAAATAATAACTAACCTAGATAACATTTTACTAACACCATTTTTGTGTCTGCTAAAGTACTTTTACGTTGCAGTAGGGGCAATACTAACACTGTAGTATGGGCAGTTCACTAACTCTCTAACTAGAATAGTATTCCTTTGAAGCCTGGCAGTCTTCCAACTAATCAAACTGGACAAAATAATAATAAAAAAACAAGAAAAAAGACAATCAAAACAGACATGAAAATGGGTTTCAGAAAAAATAAACACCTAGGGAACTCTGACATAGATTACAAGAAAAAAAGGTTATAACATTCTAGTATATAGGCTGTCTGAGTATAGCATGTCCTTTCCCTGTGCTTTGTTGTTTAGGTAACAATATCGGTTGATGGGATTCTGACCACCACAGGATATACACAAGAAGACTACACCATGCTAGGCTCTGATGACTTTTTCTATGTTGGAGGGAGTCCTAGCACAGCTGACCTGCCTGGATCTCCAGTTAGCAACAACTTCATGGGCTGCCTCAGGGAGGTAAACACCACTTCTGTGTGAACTCTGAGGCTTGTGGGTGTGCAGGATATGACTGGCTTCACCTTAGGACTCCTAAACAGACCCTCCCACCCACAAGCTGGCCCTATTTCATCCTTAACACCCTGAGTTTGTTTCTCCTCTTTTCCTCACACTCGCTGACACAAACTTTCTCTGACTCAAAATTTTGCCTCTGCTGCCCCCTCAGTGCACATGCGATGTTCAACACACATGCACACATAAGCATGACGGGCTCACCACACACCCACACATATAGAGGTCTGTCTTGGAGTGAAATTTACCTCAGGCTTCATACGGCTATGTCAGGCGCACTTCAAAGCTGAGCAGTGATCCTGAGATCAGGGAGTTGAATTTTTATGAGAAGTCAGGCAACTGACACACTTAACACCTTACTATTGTTGGGGAGTATGCTCTGTCATATTGATATTATCTTAGACCAATTGTTTAATTGGTCTAAGATTGTTTTTGCTATATGGTTGAGATCCATAGTATGTTTTCATAAATGTAACTTAATAGTGCTTGAAAGTCTCGAGCATAACAAGAAATGGATACAGAAATGTATGTAAGTTACATGCTCTCAGATGCATTGAATTCAGCACATTTCTGGCCTCCACAGTGCAGTCAATGGGCCACTGGACTAATGACTTAGGATACATCATGCTGTTTGTCACTCACCCCTTTATGTCTGTGTTATAGTACTCAGGAAGTATGCATATCGTGTGAATTATAATTTCTCTATCAGAGCATTCTTAATTTTTACATTTTATTGTAAGACGTAGTGAGTTTTTTTTTGTTGTTGTTTTTTTCCTGGTTAATATGGACTCTGAACAAAACCATTTACTTTTAGAGCCACAAGGCTTATCCAAAGATATCTATCAGGCTAACTTGTAAAATGTTGGAAAATGACCAATTCATTTATCTTTTCATTTCCAAACTTCTGCTCCCCCTTTTGTTTTTTTATAGCCTCTCTTGCTCCTTCGGTATCCTTAAAGGCAGGCTGCTATCCTCAGTGTGATCTAGGATAGGTCTGAATCATCCCTCTTTAATGAGCGCACAAGGTGTGGACCACATGTCTGCAAGCTTATTAAAAGTGTGTTTTTAAGGGGACTGTCTTAGTTAAATACATGTCCATGAGGTGTTGCAGATGTTGCAACAACATGGATGGAATTGGTTCACGCTGAGCATGGTCATCCACCCCACTGAATTATTCTCTCTTCTCTTGGCGAGCCTGCTCTCGCTGTCCTGAGATCTATGTATTGAACTGCTCAAAAACCTTTAAATATGCTGCAGAGCTGCGATAGTTCCCAGGAGAAGTGAGACAGAGGGGTTTTTTCTGTATTTTATTTGCTCATGGGATCATTTAATATTCCTTATTTAGTTTAACTAGACAAATGCAAATGTCAATATCAAATAAAAAGAGATTACGCCTGCGAGCTGTAAAATCCATAGTTAGTTTAATCTACTTGACTTTTAATTTTTTTCTGACATTTTTAGTACGTTGACAAGCTCTTTGCATCATCTCATCCAGCCTGTTGAATTAAAAAGAAGGCCCATCTCAGGTCAGCTTCTGAGTATGTTGTGATAGCATATGTGTGGGGGTTTAACAGCAGTGTGCTGTGGGACTTGATTGATAGCATGTCCCCAAGTGGCTTGTTGCAGTATTTGTGTGCAGATTCCAGTCTGAGTTGCCACGCCTGCCTGTTGGTTCTGATGGCAAAACAAACTGTGGTGCAGTAATAGCTCAGTTGTCACAGCCCTAGTTTGATGACAAATTAGTGCAGCACTACTAGTGCAGCACCAGTCGTAGCTCAGACCAAAGCTCCTTCGACTCTGAAAGGTGCCCTTTGTCTTGACTATAAACAATTGATTTGGGTTTATTGGCTGTATCTGTTTCACCTTTGTCTGCATGACTCAAGTTCAACAGGCAGAGATACTGTTATTTATTCCTTTACTCCTTCTTACATTGTTTCTTTAGAGAGGAGATTCTTGTCAAATTAGTGTTTTATTCCACTTCTGTTGATTCTCATCCTGATTTCCTCACAGTTAAATGCAGTCTGATACAGTCAGTCACAAAGCCTAATTTATAATAAACTAAACCTTATCTCACCTAATTCTAAAACACCATGATGAGCTCCATCTACCTGAACAGTTAGACACAGTAGATCTGACTCAGTGATAAACATAAAGCTCCACGCAAATACAATCCCATCGGAGATGTCCCCATTTTCAGGTGAACGCTTAGCATGACAGCAAATAAAAAACATGGCTAGTGTTTTTCACAGCTGTAACTCATTTGATTTGGCCCAGTGGAAGCAATATATACAATTACAATTGTAATTATATGCAATTTATGTTATGTAAATACATGTGCGTGCGGTTGCCATAATGGAGCTATCCAGAACTTGATAGTATTATCCTGCAATTATTAGTATTAGAGCAGTGGGAAAGAGATCATTGGCTGTGCTTGTGACATCTAGAGGTAACTGTTAGATATTAGTTCCCCTTTTATCCCTCTTCTAGCTAAACTTTTGCATCTTTGTGTTTAAAGTCTTCGTTGTCCTCTAAATATTTCCTTTTTACATTACATGAAATGCTTCAAGTTTGTCTGGTGAAAAATGTGATGACAACATTGATGTTTTCATGCAAAATGTTGACATTTCCTGAAATGTTAATTAGAAATTGGATGAAACTAGACAGAGGGATCCTAGCTGCTGCTTACAGCTGCTTAGTAGATACTCTTTCATTATGGGGATTGGATAATGACAGGGGTTAGAGCTGTCTTAATTTTTTTTGGCCTGTTGCTAATTACGGTAGAACCCACACACAGATTCTACACAGATTGTTGATCCTTTTATCTTGCAATCAATATTTTGAGTATTCATGAAAAGCCTTCTTAAGTGAATTTAATATACCTCTTCTTATGCTTTTTTTGAAGATATTTTTAAAGGTGAGCTTCATACACAAATTGAGTTTACTAGTTAGACAAACCACAGTAAATAAAAATGACCAAATTAGAAAATGTACTGATACTGTATACTAATACTAATGCTGTATCCTGTATGATAATGAAGCTCATCCATCAGTAAATTTGGTATTTTAATGACATTTAATGGGCTGCTACTCTTTCACTTCTGTACCTTACCTCTATATCACCTCAAAGGTCACAGTACTAATACATTCAATTTATTTAAGCCTTCTGTTTTATAGTGTCTGAGTACAATAACTAGCACTGACATGAATGTTTTTTTGTTTTGTTCTTTTGATTCCCAAATTTCTAAAAGTATGCACAGCATACTGAAGGCTGGAGTGTGTATGAGTAAACTTATGCACTCATTTTTATCTTTAGAAAGGCGTATTCATCATCTGACCACTCTTATTCTGATCAAATGCTCCAACTCTGGGGCCTTGCATCAGCATTTTACACCACACTTGCAATCAAGCCACTAGCTTAGATTTATCACTCTTCATCTCACATGTCACACAGACTCCCAGGAGATAATACTGGATAAAATCATTTTCTGCAAACCATTGTCACAGTTGTTTTTTTTTTTTAAATTCCGGCTGTCTCTTGACAGTAAAGCTAAAAGCCAAAATGCATGTCTCACCTATTTACACTTCACCCAGCCAGAGTACACTGTGCACTTGCTGTGAAGGCTTCAAATGGGAGCAACGAAAGCAGGATGATGTGAGTGACATTTGGTGCCCTGTAGACACAGCTCCTCACGCATAGGTGCAGTGTGACAAAGATGACCAATAGTTGAGGCATGCAATCCTTGCTCATGACACAATGTCCCGGGGAGGTGGAATGTCACACGGACAACATAGCGTTTAATTATACACATTTAGATTCCCCATCATATTTAAATTATGCAAGTCTAGCTTTAACTTTATAAGTAAATATCCTAATGTGTGTATGACTGTTTTTTTCTACTTCTGTTTCAGGTTGTGTACAAAAACAATGACGTGAGACTTGAGTTGTCCAGGCTGGCCAAGCAGGGTGATCCCAAGATGAAGATCCATGGTACTGTGGCCTTCAAGTGTGAGAATGTGGCCACTCTAGACCCCATCACTTTCGAGACACCTGAGTCTTTCATCATCCTCAACAAGTGGAATGCTAAAAAGACAGGCTCCATCTCCTTTGACTTCCGCACCACTGAGCCCAATGGCCTTCTCCTTTTCAGCCACGGTAAACCCAAGCAGCAACCAAAGGATTCCAAGAGTCCTCAGACTCTTAAAGTGGACTTCTTTGCTATTGAGATGCTGGATGGCCATCTGTACTTGCTGCTGGACATGGGCTCAGGAACCACAAAGACCAAGGCAGTCAACAAGAAAGTCAATGATGGCGAGTGGTACCATGTTGACTTCCAGCGAGACGGAAGATCGGGTAACTTTTTAAATCATTAACTATATACAATATTTAGGTGAATAACATGCAATGGAAAATTGTAGGCCCCCGTTACTGCATCTATTGCTGCTTTGAGATCGCAATACATTGAAACGTAGAAAAAACATGCAAATTGACAAAAGATGAGCAAATAAAGAAAACATCTTCAACAGTTGGACTGCTAGATTTTATATCAACAAAATATGTTGGGTTGGGTGACTACTACATGACTTGCTCTCCTGGAAAATGGGCAAAAAGAGTCTGTAGACACAAAAGTCATAGAGCAGCAGAACAATGTGTAGTGTTTTACAGCAGTAGGTTGCACCTTCCACATGCCCTGAGATAAAAACTAAAAGCTTACCTTTCATTTGCTATAAAGTCGTGGTGGTGCTTTTCTCAGCAATTTTTTTCTCTTCATGGTTGAGACGGTAGCCATCTTCAGTGCTCTTATAAAAACAAAAATACAATACTTCAGAAGGATAGAAATTATACAGAGACATGCCACTGCAATCCTTTGTTTTTTTAATTTTTAAGATTAGACTTAAAACTTTCCTTTTTGATAGAGCTTATAGTTAGGGCTGGATCAGGTGACCCTGAACCATCCCTTAGTTACGCTGCAATAGGCCTAGGCTGCTGGGGGCTTCCCATGATGCACTGAACATTTCCTCTTCGTCACTTCCTTTCACTCTTCATGTGTTTATACACCACTTGCATTTAATCATTAGTTATTACTAAACTCTGGCTCTCTCCCATAGTGTGTCTTTTGTCCTGTCTTCCTCTGCTCTCTTCTGTTTCCCCTCACCCCCAACCGGTCACGGCAGATGGCTGGTTCTGCTGGAGGTTTCTTCCTGTTAAAAGGGAGTTTTTCCTTCCCACTGTTGCCAAGTGCTTGCTCATAGGGGGTTGTCTGACTGTTGGAGTTTTCTGTCTATTATTGTAGGGTCTTTACCCTAAAATATAAAGGGCCATGAGGTGACTGTTGTTGTGATTTGGCGCTATATAAATAAATTTGAATTGAATTGAATTAATAGACACAAACACCCATCTTACATACGGTGCCTGTGCCTTTGTCTGGGAGATTGTTGCTAACTTTGGCTGCTGCTGGAAAGTGAGCTTTTAAATAGCCCTGTTTTAATTTTGCGCATCATTGTTCTTCTGGCGCCACTATGTGCAAAAATGCTTGCATGTTTAAGTATGATGATGAAGTAATCTGTAATCTGACTGACTAGTACAGCCTTCTACATACAGTATGAGGTGTCATCAAGAAGATCTGGGAACCCGCCCATAAAAATCACAAGTATATACCTAGTTTAAACTTTCCCCTTCACTCTGTGGAAGTCCCATTATGACCACTTGCATTGTGTGCTCTGTGATTTCACCATGGACCTCAAAGTTACGCACAGAGCAAAGATCAGCTCCTGTTTTAAACTGACCTGAATTTTGTGTGGAGTATCATTGCTGGTAATGAGAGCTCTAACTACAACCCAGCAATTTTCATTTCGAAAATGTATTCACTGAATTTTCTGCATCATGAATTTGTCTTCCAGGGTCAGACTGTCAACATCGAGGTCTGTTGGAACATCCTTAGGCTCTAAGGGAGAACATCGAGTGGAAATGATCTGAACTGTGGCATCATGTCATTGTGTGCCTGTACACTGACAACACAAGAACTTTTTGGCCATACCAGCACAATCTTTGCTAGCCACCCATTTACCTTGCCAGATTTGTCTCTTTCCTCTTTCCGAAAATGAAAAATCAAGTTAAAGAATCACCATTAGAGCAGACGTAGCGTGCATCACAGAGTCCAATGTACAATGGGACAAGACTTCCACAGAATGATCTAAAAGTAGCAGCTATGCTGAAAGTAGTTTGGTGGTGAATGAGAATGAAATTACTTTAAAGGGGAGGTCAAATTTTTATGGGCCAGTTTCTGGAACCCTTTGATCACACTTGTTATAGCATGGTGTAACATTCAGAAGAAACTTAGAGGTGGAGCTCTTTAGATAATTTCATTGCAACAAAATTATCTCTGTGGGGTCACAGTTTCATTTTCTAAAAAGGGAATTATCCATTACCATATCAGGGTTGGCTCACCACTGAAACTTGAACACTCTCCTTACCACTTGTTATAATTATTTCTACACATTTATTATAAAATATAATTGGATAGTGGTAACCTAACTTCAGATAGTGGTTACGTTTTGTGGTTCAAGACACATATTTGCAACAAAATAACTTCGCCCCCTCTCACAATGTGTCCTCTAAGCCCCGGGTCGCCCTGCACTGGTCCCTGTTGATTTGCTTATCTAAGCAGCAATTTGTTAGCTTGAGCTTAGAGCCAAGCCCTTGCAATGTCATGCTGCAAATTAGATATACCCCTTGACCATGTTTTCCACTCCATCTCAAGAGGTGGAAATTAGATTAACTGTTTCATTACCCCTCTAAGCAAGACTGGGTTGCAGCTCTAAATTGAGCTAGATAAAATGTTAAAATAGTGACAGTTTTTTCCACATTCAACTCCATTAATCACTGACAGATTTACTTTGTAAGATTAGCTCTAGTACTGTGTTTGAGGTGAAAGAATATAGTCACATAGCTTTGATTGAATTCATTGGAAGAAAAAAGCTGTGGGCAACTTCTCAAATAACATACAGTAAATGTAAAACATTTAGTTGCGGTGCACCACACCATAAGCAACATTGTCTTGCTAAATTAGATATTTTTTCATTATTTGTTTAGTAACCTGCTATCATCCTCCCCCACTTACTTACATGCAGTACACACATGTAAACACTAACACATGCACATAGAACCTCGAGCTCTCTCATCAAGCTCTCTCTACTCACTGTTCTCTCTGTCTACCCTGCCTAAGTTTCCATGGAAACAGGAGGGGGTCTCTCCCAGGACTGAGACAGTTACTGCACAGTGCTGTGCTGAGCTGTGCACTAATGACATTTCAGAATAACTTTTCTTCTTTTTCTCAAGTCTTAGGGATCAACACTTACGTACTGGATTGTAGAAGGGACATATAAACGTCTCTGCAATGTGATGGCTTCCCTTGTGATGAGAATAACAACATGGCTAGGATAACTAGACACTGCCACACACTGCTTCAAATTATGAAGCAATTTTCCAATTTACCAGTGCTATTTTATTTTTGCCTTCCTTTCAGTTTAGGTGAATTATACATTTCTCTGAACTCTAAAATCTTGCATTAGGGTTTCTCATAGGCCTCATGTTATTTCTATTTCCCCAATTTAATTTTGTTTGTGCAAATAGAGTGATATCACAACTTTTTGCCGTTTTTCTAAATGGAGATTTTTATATTTATCTTTTTCCTTGAATTGAATTTCCTTGAAACCCCGATATTTGGATTAAAGCTGAATTGGAACCATCCATCCATCCATCCATTTTCCTGTGGCTTACCCAACCACAATCATGGCGGGATAGAGTATACCAGCTGGGTGAGAGGCAGAGTATACCCTGGACAGGATGCCAGTCAGAGGTTCATTTGACAGAATTAAAGGACTAACGTGTACCATTTAGTCAAGTCAAGGTCAAGTCAAGGTTTATTTTCTAGCACATTTAAAGCAACCTCAGTTGACCAAAGTGCTGTACAGACTATGCAAAATATACATATAATTAACAATCATTAAACGTACACTAAACTACACAATAAACTTCAATAAAAACATCATCAAATAAAACAATAATAGAAATAAATAAGACTGTGCTTGTACTATAAAAAGCCAGGATATCCTGTTCGACTAGAACTGAAAGCCAGTGAGAATAAGTAGGTTTTAACAGTGTTTTAAAATGACTGAGTGACTGGGCAGCTCTTATGTGAAAGGGTAGGTCATTCCAAAGATTAGGGGCCGCCACCAAAAAAGCTCTGTCACCTCTATTTTGGAGCCTGGATCCAGGAACCTCCAAGGGCAATTTCGTAGACCTCAGTGCTCTTAGGAGTGCAGGGCTGTAAAGGTTCAGTTAGGCAGGGTGGCACCAAACCATTGAGAGTCTTAAAAGCAAGTAATACATTTTTTTAACTGGATTCTGAAATTAACTTGAAGCCAGTGCAGGGAGGCCAGCACAGGTGTGACGGGATCATGATGTTTCTTTGTAGTGGCATTTAGCCACGATGTTGCATATTTCAGACAACTCTCTCTCAATTACAGCCCTTTTCAGACCATTCTGGGCTACTATAGAAACATAGTAGTATGTGGGCTCTGTGGATGACATGCTTTCTTTGTAGACATAATGGGCTCATTATCAGCCCAGAGTTGTCAAATGATTACAAACATAAAGTGTTGTCGTGTAAAATGTTACCAAGGGTGCTAGTGGTGGTCCATGTTTTATATATAATTTTATGCAGCTTGTGAGACCACCTAGGAAAGAATGCAATTCTGTAGATTTCATTCATCCACAGTTTATGTCATACTGTGATATAGCAGTATGGTTCTAGCCATTATACCAGACCAAGCATTTCTAAATGTGACAAATAACTGGTGTCAAGGATTGTAACGGCAAAAAACACAGAAAATAACTGAATGAATTAACAAATGAGTAAATTACCAAAATAAAGCCCAATTCTCTGAGCAGACACATTACAAATACTAACCAAGTGTTTGAGGGTACACGGGTACACAACAAACATATGCTGACTCCCTAAATTGGCATCAGACATCAAAACTACAAGGACCCTTGTTCTAAGCTAAAGAAAACACAAAAAATTGTTGTCAAAGGTAATTTTACATTAATGAAAATAATTATGAATACTACATTCTATTTCAGCTAATAGGACCTTCTAAATCTTACACACTGGTCTTTCAAGGTAATACTCAAACACAACAGAGAAGAATTCACCAGTCCCCTGAGAGCGTGACTCATCAAACATATGGTATTCTCAGCTTTTCATCTGTGTGTCAGATGTTTTATTAATACACACCACCAAGCACATCACTCATAAGAAAAGTGCAACACAACAGCCAGACATAATTATCTGCAGCCCAGTCCTCCGTGTGCAACACTTCCTGCATCTGTGACAATGGTGGATAATGATCCCTGCCCTATTTAGTTTAGGCAGTGCTTCCTACAGGAAGCAAGCCTGCAAATGGACTCTTGCTCTCAGACAGCATCTTCTAACCTCAATGCATTAGAGACGCTAAGAGACACTCTGCTTTTAAGGGCTTCTGGGCTGGAAGTGCTGTGGGTCACTCATCAGAGACATTACACGGACATTGCCGTGTTGTAGCCACACTTCCTGCTTCCTTCACACACAAACATGCACACATAATACAGTAAACAAACAGTCGCATGCACGTACACTCATATAGATAACATATTCCCCATCCTCACAACCCACTCACAAGCTTCTCTTTCTGCAGAGAATCCAATCACAGGGAGAGATTTGGCCGTATCGCCCTAACTGGATTGTAGTAATCCCCTGTCTAACATGTTTTGGGGATGTGTGAGTGGGGTTAGGGGACATCATGCCAAGTTGAGCCTGGCTGCTGACGCAGAAAGTGTGAGAGAGATCTGAGCTGTCATTTGGACCCCTGCCTTCAGGTTTGATGATGGAGTACCACTTACAGGTCAGGCCACAGAGAAAGATAGAGAGAGAAATGTGGTCAGCGCTTTTAAGTTGGCTAGCATGTCTATTTTTGTCGTCATCATTCAGTCACATTTTTAGCCTTTATTATCCGTTTGATCAACTCTTTTGTAAATTCTGTACTCATTTTTCAGGACACTATTTACTGCTGTGTTCCCTCTGCTTTCTTATCTGTCATCATATACCCCTCCCTCATCCTCTTTCCAGGCATCTTTATCTCCATGTTCTCATCTTGTTCGTTATCTCCTCCTTTTTAATGCTAGCATTCCCAAGACGTCCCCCTTCCAGTTTTGCCTGTTATTAAAATTATGATGTTCCAAACATAAGCAGTCCTGCATAGTGTATCTATATCCCCTGCTATTAGCATGGTGATGTCGCATGTCCCCATGGGACTGTATATTGCCTTCTGACATTGCATAGCTTGACTGTTCTTACACACATTCTTTCAGGACTTTGATAAGTAAGCTCATCACTCTGAGCTGATACCTGAGAGATGTAATCTTTCTTTTTTCTTTTGCGTCAATTTAGAAAGACTTTCTGTAGACTTAGCATCCGTGTTAGCTGTTTATGACTGTAATAACACTTAAGTATAGATAGCATAGGGTTTAAGCCCATTAACTTGATGATGCCTTCTTTATTATTTACTTTGTGAATGTTTATTCACAAAGTAAAGTAATGTGCAAACGTTTTGACTCACCCCTCATTTCTTTCTATCTTGCTTCCAAGGAGCCAGACTTTCTTGTAATTTTTAAAGTGGTCTCGAGTAATAGTTCTCCAGGCTTTCTGAAGGTCTTTTAATGTTTTTCTTTTGACATTGGCTGCTTTTTCACTCATTTTCAGTCCAGTCCTTGTACCTGATCATTTTCAGAGGAATGTTTCTTTTTAACACTTAACACTGACCTTATGAATCATTCAAACATAAAAAAGGCTCCTAACTCAAGGGATGAACCAGTGTTGTGTCTACACATAACAGAAAACTTAGCAAAGAACCCATTTTAAATTGTATCTTTAGGCACTTTGTTACTTATGTGTGTCACAGAAATATATAATTTGTTCTTTAGTTGACTCTACAACAAATGCCAAAGAAAACACAGTCTGACACACATAGACTAGTATTTTTGCACCAACAAGGTGATTCCCAAAGAGCTATTAGCCAAAAACCTGGCATATCTCAGCAAGTTTTTCAGGAAACTGGACAGGTGGAGGACAAAAGAAGAAGTGGCAGGTTTATAAACTATCTGCAGCAGATGAACAGTTTCTGAAAGTCATGTTCTTAAGAAATAGAAAAAGTCCAGCAAAGACCTGACACAGGATCTGGCCCTTCAGTTGATCCATCTACTGTTCGCTGAAGCCTCATTAGACATGGTCACAGTGGAAGGGTGGCTGTCAAGAAGCCATTCTTAAGGAAGGGAAGCAGAGAGATAAGGCTGACATATGCCAAATTACACAAGGACTGGACTGAAAATCAGTGGCAACAGGTCTTATGGAGTGATGAATCCAAGTTTGAAATTTTTGGTTCAATTCATCATCAATATGTATGAAGGAGGAGAGAGGTGAGACAGTGAATGTCTACAGCCATCTGTAAAACACAGTGGAGGCTCTGTCATGGTTTGGGGCTGCATTTCAGCCAGTGGTGTTTGGGGATCTTGTCAAAACTGGTGGAATTATGAACAAAGAAAAGTACTGTCAGATTTTTCTAACAAAAGGCGGCAAACAATCAAAGCTTTGAATGTCCTTCAAGAAACCTGGAGAACTATTCCTGAAGACTACTTAAAGAAATTACAAGAAAGCTTTTCTAAGGGAATTCAGGCTGTGTTAAAGAATAAAGGTGGCCATGAGTCAAATATTGACTTTCAAGCATTTTAGAGTTGTGCAAACTCTGTTTTTGCCTTATGTGCTGTATTTCCATGTATGTTTGCACATTTCAATAAATCTCAGCACCTATTTCCCACTTTCCTAGCAAAATATAAAGAAATGATAGGTGTCTCAAAACTTTTGCACAGGACTATATTCACAAAAGTAATGTTGCAGACCAGTTCCCTCAACTTCCTGTCATAGTGTGGGATCTGACAAACTGTGTTTGTGTGTATTTGTAGATACTTTTCTCACAATTCACGCTGACCACACTGATGTTCATTCTTCAGCCGGGCACCTGCTCTACTCAGAGAAAAGTTTCCTTGCTAATGAGTTTGATGTAGTGAGCTCGTTAGCTATAACCTGAAGGGAGCTGTTCTGGCTGCATGACGGGTGGCCCATGCCAAGTGTGCAAAGCTTGGAAGTCTCAACAGCTGTGGCTGGAGAGAGCAGGGGCAGTGGGTGGCGGCAGGAAAGTACAGGAACAGATGCCTGGGGCCAAGACCCTGAGAAAAGAGCTGGAACATGTTAGTGGGACCCGGTTAATCATTGTGCACTAGGTCCTTAGCTGTCTCTCTCAAGCAGTTTTGCAAGAAGGCTGGCTCACCTTGGCTATGAAGAACATACATAAACAAGATTATTATTAGCATATGGAGTGATTCTAACATTTTTGTTATGTTGTAGCATTTCTTTAGATTTAAGGAATCAGTCAAAACAAAAATACTTTGATTGAAAAAATGAAATGCAGATATTTATTATATGTAAAATTAATTGTGATATGTAGATTCATGCATGCTAATGGTAGATGTAATGAAATATGAAATGCCCCATTTAATGTCTAATGTGTCTCTAAAAAGTGCCAGGCAGCCCTGCTGAATATTCAAGTGTGGCTTAGGGCTTGTTTCCCCAACATAAACACTTTGAATAGAAAGTTACTTAAAAGCTATGCTCCTCTCCCATATACAGTACAAGCAGTTAGGGCTTTGCCATTTAGCCCATGGCAATCAACTATTAGTTCCTACATATCTGCCATGGCATGCATCTGCCACTCAAAATGCAAATTATGACACTATGGCAATTTTATTTTTAAGCATCCACCCAGGCAGTGGCCTGTGTGGATCCTGAACACCACGTTATATAGATTACTGGACGAGGATGCGAGCAGTGGAGGCAGCCACCATTAATTAAAGTCCACAATGGTTCCTGCACCGAGAGTAACAGATCCATATACAAATTAATCACCCGGTCTGAGTCCCACAATAAGGCCTTCCTTTTCCGCAGCTTTACAGTCCAGTCATGTCCGCTGTTGTTTACCGTGCTCCAGATCGAGAATTAAACCTGAATGAGAGTGATAAATCATGTTGGGGAAACACACATGCTCTCATTGCAGGTTTATGTGTTTGAGAGGCAAACAGAAGGAGAGACAGGGTGAAAAAAAAAACAGCCTGCAGTCCGTTAATCAAGATCAAAAAGATGGTTACGATGTTTTTTTGGGAGGGGTGGCTAAAATGATAGAGGGGGCAATAATTTTTCTTTTCTTCACTATTTTCTTTATGATCACTGCTTTATAGAGAGGAGATTTATTATGGCAAATCCAAGGAAAATGGAGAGGATACTCTAAGGAATCCCAGATTAAGCTACTAATAGACTAGGTGAACTGTGATTAATGTGTCTTATCAACTCTCATCAGTCATTCTAAATGAAGAAAATCCTGACCCTGTCCAGATGGATAACACTAATTAGGCTAATTTCTTCATCAAAACATCTTCAGATGGGTCTTCTTTGCATGTTTGTGATACTGAAGGACACATAGTGTCTTTTGGAAGCTACATGTTTACGTACCTCAAATCAGGTATGGAAAAACAATGGCTTATCTAGCTGTGTCTTCATTTTCAGGTACCATCTCCATCAATACCCTCCGTACTGCGTACACCGCCCCTGGAGAAAGTGAGATCCTGGACTTGGATGACAATCTCTACCTCGGGGGTCTACCGGAGAACAGAATGGGGCTGGTGTTCCCCACTGAGGTGTGGACAGCACTGCTCAACTACGGCTATGTAGGCTGCATTCGAGATTTATTTATTGACGGACAGAGTAAAGATGTCAGACGCCTGGCTGAGATCCAGAAAGCTGCCGGGGTCAAACCCTCCTGCTCCAAAGAGCCTCCCAAACAGTGCTTGAGTAACCCCTGCCAAAACAATGGGATCTGTAGAGAAGGCTGGAATCGCTATGTGTGTGACTGTTCTGGGACTGGATACCTGGGTCGCTCCTGTGAAAGAGGTAGAACTTTGTTTTTGTCTCATTTTGTCTACCCAGCTGTTAGGATGCTTATAATTTCTGTCTGCTAGGCATAATTTTTGCCAGTGTAAAATGTTGACGATGCTGCACAGTGTCACGCTTCTTCCTCACCAAGCATTGTCTTTTCAGGTAGGGATGGAATCATAAAAGTGTGAATATAATTTACATCAAAGAAAACCAGGAAAAGATTGGTTTAATTATATCTGCCATAGATACAGTGTTCTTTGTCTGAAAGGGACTTCCTTTCAAGTTCATGTCAAACAGTGTCAACAGACAAAAGCCTGCAGGTGGTCTTTTTATCTAGGCTTATGGTTGAACATCACCAGCTCTCAAACAGCAGGTTGGGGGTAATTTAACGCGGGAGAGGAAATGCATGAGGAGACAGACAGCCACAAAGAGGCAGGCGAAATGAGTCAGAACACAGAGGTACTACAGAGATGTTCGACTATGTTGAGTGGCAGGTGACTGATGCACCACTGAGACACTGCTGGTCACGTCCACCATGCACACTAGCCTGTAAATTGGCTGTCTTCTCCTAACCATTTGCCTCATCAAACCACTCGCTCATGACCAGACCTGGTGCAGAATACTTATCCTTCTGTCCTCCAGAGAAGAGAAATAGGAGAAGTGAGTGTCACACCACGGAACCTTAGGCCTCCATGTCTTAGCTGTAGCTGCCTTGCCCCTGACTCTGCAGGAATTGATTACAGGGGAAGCACATTTTTATAGTTGATCACTTTGAAATTAAAAGAACACTTTTTTTTTTTTAACTTTATGCAGTGTTTCATGTTGTTGGTGCCATAACTTATGGAATTCTAAGTAATATTTACACATTTGTCTGAAGTAAAAGCCATATTTGCTTGAGGTTAGCCCTGAGACCATCTTGCAAAACTGGCATTACCACGCCACTGCAGATCTTTCTTTCCTCTTTTAGTTTTTTGTTTCATTTCTATAGCTAGCTGAAAGGAAGGGACAAGAAGGAATGTCTATGCTCATTAACTTAGAGAGATGATTAGGTGTGTCTTTGGGTGACTGTGAGATTCAGCATGGTCCTGCATTTCTGCAGGTTCAGCTGTAGCTTTTTGGTCTTTTTGATCAAAGGACTGCCCTTTGACTTCTTTGACTTAAACTTTGTTTGTTTAAGAAAGCAACCAGCTGTGTGTGGAATCCTTTACTTGCTAATATCGTCTTAGATTTCTTTATTGTACACAATCAAACTGAGTGGATACATTTGTTGGATTTATAGTTCCTTCACTAAAGAGAATTGCAATATTAACTTATATTAATACTTAAAGATATGTTTGTATTGGTTTAATGAATTTATAGCAACCTAGTAAATCAGCCAAAGTGGATATTCACTGTATGTAAAGATACAGTAAGGCTGTGAATTTATAATAAATGCCATATAATGATCACAGGTTTTAACCTGAACCATTATATAGTTTGCAATATATCCTTTAGCTACAATTACACTTAAGTGCTAAAGCGTTTATATTTCAGCAGTATGCTGCAATCTCAACAGAGCGATAACAGCAAATGCGTGAAAACATTAGACATATGCATAATCAAGGCAAATGTCAAAAAAGAGCCCAAGCATGTGACACTGTTATCACAGCGTGATGCATCTTCGCAGAAACAGGAACAGGTTCTCTCATCTGAAAAAAAATAAATAAATCAGCTGCAGTTGGAATGTATCACATCCCACACAGTTACATGTGTCAGCTCTACATGTGCTCTTGCTTTTCCTCTACGCTTAAGTCATTCGCTTTATAAAACGGTATTGCCAAAAAACATGTTATGGGCTGTGGGATGTACAACTGGAACTCCATGGATGAAACTGTTTTGTCTGTGTTTTTAAACTGAACTTTTACTAGTAAATGTAAGCAATTACCTAAAGAGTCACAACCTTTCTTTTTGTAACTGGAACTTGGATGATGACAGTAACCCTGGCTGGATCAAGAAAACCCTCATCTATTGTTCTCTCTCTAACCTCGACTTTCTCTGATGACTCCCTGACCACATCTTAGGGCAGATGCACCAAACTCTTTATGGCGATGCCAAGCTGCTTAACATTTTTTGTTTGCTAAGCACAGAGTGCCATGCAAACAAGTTTATATATTAGCAAGTATAGCACCCGTAGTTATGACACAAAGTCTGCAAATTTTCATAGAAAAAACAGGAGCAACAAGGCAAATCAACATCAAGTTGCTAACTCCGCAAAGAGGAAAAGGAGCAACAGGTTTCCTCTGAGCTGCACCATTGAAACACTGCACAGCAAAGGCTGCATTTGACATTTAAACCTCAATTCTTCCTTGCCTTTATCATAGTATTTCAAAGTTATGTCCTTAATATGGCAGGAGAAAAACAAAGTCCTCTTAAATTAATAAGAATAGTCATTTGAAAAGTTATATTTTAAAAGAATAACAGAGATATTTGTTATTAGTTTTTGTATTTATTCATTTAATATTGACTCAGTCTTCTAGAAATCTTCTGATTACACACACACACACACACACACACACGCACGCACACACACAGAAAACCTTGAGTATAAAACTTTTTATAACCCCAGTTGCACTTACAAATGCTAATGATATGACTGAATGCTGATAGAAATCTGCTGACTGACAGGAACAAAACGATACAAAGCGCATGACACTAAAGCTACACTTTCTGTTTGCTTTTATGAAATGCAGCTTGTTCAGTCATGAATATCTTGAAAGACGTGGCAAGTCTTGTGAATGTCATATTGTTAATTCTGAGGCAGGAAATTAATATTTAATTTAAGAGAAAAAACAAACAATGAAATAATGTGTAGTGTAAAAGAAAATAAGTAGATTTCCATATCTGATGAATGTGTGAGTAAGGCTTGTCTCTGTGATGCTTTGATTTTCCACATGTGCACTTCAGTTTTAGCTAATGAGTTGATAGGAATTAGGACACAGTACATGAGGGAGGTGGAGTGGGCAAGGGATACAGATCGTTTCTCTTCAGGAAGATAATTACTTATTCAGAGAGTGTTCTTGGGTCCAAAGATATAATCCAGCCTGACTTTGCTCTGAAAACAAAAACAAAAGCCGAAACAGCTTCACATTAAGAGAATGCATGTAGCAAAGATTTCCTCCAACACGACCTT
Organism: Paratilapia polleni; assembly: GCA_015106735.1. Classification (NCBI taxonomy): domain Eukaryota; kingdom Metazoa; phylum Chordata; class Actinopteri; order Cichliformes; family Cichlidae; genus Paratilapia; species Paratilapia polleni. The sequence continues at coordinate 31,834 of VUQI01026935.1, forward strand.
CTGTACTCTCTTTGAACACCCGAGCGTCTTCTGCCGTCTCGGCTTCTCTGTCCAACTCTCTTGTTTTCTGGCTGTCTCTGCTCTTGTGTATGAGACAGGCATTAGCGAGAGTGTGAGTGGGAGCAGTGGTACAGAGGATGGGCTCTGGCATGCTGCCAGCTGTTTTGAATGCTCCAGATTGCCTCTGCACTGGTAGGATGAAGCAGGCACCAGCAGGCCGAGGAGCTGTCAAAAGAATTACCCCAGCTCTCACTTATCCATGCATGGTGTACCACCCTGTGGCAAAATACAGCTACTGCATATGGCAGAGGAGGAGGACAACGACAGCGAGTGAAAGGAACAGGAGGTGGATCTTCGGAACAGAACCATGGAGCTATTCGCCCTATTTTGAGACATTTTAATTAAGCAGACAAAGCAATTTTCCCCCCTTGCATCCCAAATGTCTTCCCCTTCATTGTTCCTCCAGTTGCTAATTAGCCCAAATATTAGTCTTGCAGTGTGAGGCTAAAGCAGCCTCCCAGATGGTGTAGTAGGTGTGTTGTAGTACATGCACATATTCCCTAATGAGATTTGACATGCTGGATTCCAGCACTGACAGCACCTGCATCATTTCACAGTGGCTGCAGCTGAACGTGTACTTCTCCATGCCTGCAATGAACAAAGCTAGGTGCTTAAGATCAGTATATAGATCGATACACGAGTGTGCTTATTGTACACCACTTGTGCCAGACATACATATACAACTTGCTGACGCAGTGTTTCTATCAGCGCGATTTTTGTATAAAATGAAGCAGGTCTACACTTTAAGTTACTCTTAAAGAATATATCATTAAGTAGAGGCTTAAGTTCAGTGCAGTATATTATTGCCGGTATGTACAATAGGGGCATAATATCTTGCTTTAAAGCATAGTGCACAACAATAGAACCCATAAACTACTTATGTAAATTAGTGTAAATAAAGAAAAACTGGTTCTTTGAGCACATTTATTGCTTTTCAGAGCATAAAGCCATTTGCCATTGGTCCGAAGCAAAAGCCAAGAGGTGCAGAATGTTATTGCGTAATTGTGAAATGCCCTTAAAGGGGAATATGACTGAGTGTTAGCATTAAAACACGTTTTAGCCATGCCCTTTGTCAGCACACTGTGTTAGTCACCATTCAGCACACGGGAATCTAGTCACAAATTAGAGAGAACTGGTTGTCCCACGCCCTTAAGCAATGTACATATATGTGTAGAAAATTGGTTGAAAAACGTGTAAGAACTGTGACTGTAAGAGTGCTGGGGGTTGATTTTCTAGGAAAACAAGCAAATGTTGTGGAATAGGTCTGGCTGAGAGATTTTGATAGCGGAGCATAGACCTTAACTTGCAGATCATTAAACTAAGTGATAGGCAAATTCTCCTAACATTTTCAACTGGCTATAAAATTCAAATGCATGTATACTAAAGCTGTACATGCATGCATGCTGCTGAAGTTGCATATTCAGTCAATCTCAACTGATCTATTTTCTATCTTTGTTCTCATTTCTTAGCTTTAATAATGTTACTGTATGGTCACAGGGCAGCAGATGTGAAGCTGGCCCGTGATGCTGCTACCTCTTTCTCTATAGACAGAAAATAGTTTCCCTCTCTGTAGAAATCCACTCAGCTTGCAAGTTGTTTTCACACTTTTAATAGCCAGTGTGTCTCTTTCTTGGATTGTCTATACTTGGATTCAAAGAAGGCAGCAGTGAAGAAGACATGAGCTGCCTTGAATTATTTATGATATCTCCAAGCCATTTCTTCCCGTTTATTATGGATGTTGAACATATATTTTCTAAAAGCCTTTGGCAGTTGTTTTCCGGCAAATTTTGAATTGGGTTGAGCCTGGTGCCCTGATACTGTGGGACATCACAATCCTGTGACATGCAGCTGACAGCTCAGCCTTCCTGCAGAGCCTGTTCTCCTTGGGGGGAGAAAGCAGGAAGAGCAGGAAGAGCTGTCTGCCATTACCCCACCCCTTGTTAGTAGTACAGGCTTGTTTGTTACTTCTCTGAAAGTGCCCCACCGCCCCCTCAAATCGCTACTTGTTTTCTTGTGAAAATCAGAAAACAATGTTGCATTGAGCTTTACAAGACAGAAAATGAATGCTTGGTTTAGTTTGGTATGCTCCATCTCGCCTCTGACAGCCTCCTGTTGGGCTGGCACAGACAGAAGCTCCGGCTTCAGTCCTCTCAATTTATTTTGATATTAAACATGGGAGTGCCATTAAAAATGACTGGGCTTGCAGGATTGGATTTTTGACAGGTCCTCACTTTGCATTAGGTAATGATTCCCTCACATGCCATCCTCCATTTTTTCATATCTATATTCTGGAGCTTTCTTATTTATGACATTTCAGACAGTCTCTTCTATGAATTTCAGCAAAGGTGACATCTCAGATGAAATGTAATATTTACTCCAGTTGTGATTAATTTTATCCTCCTATTCAGTGTGAGAAAGTGAAGATTATGCATATGAGTGAAATGTAAATTGTCTTTCTTTATAAGAGAGCTTGCATAGGGTTCATGTTTTATAGCCAGTGATTCATTTTTCTTCACCCTTAAGGAGACACAACGTTTTACAATTTAAAGGAATAGATTAGCAAGTTCCCAGCATTATCAGTGCATGTGTTCATTTATTCCTTAATGCGTTGTTTCTTTTTTGCAAGTATAATGGATCTTGTTTCAGACTGATGCATTTTAAAAGATGCTAATGCTTTAGCAGGAATTCCATACAGGTCAGCACTCTGATCTGTCACTCATTGTGCAGCAGTAATATTGTTCGCATGTCTTTTTAACAGTGGAAACATGCACCTAAACAACAGGCAGTAACTGTTAATGGAGTACAAAGTTAGTACAAAGCATAATTAAACGCTGGGAAAAAGTTCAGATGCTGAACTTGCTGCAAGTATTATCTGCTCTCACTGTGGATCCAGGTGCTAGCTAATATAACAGTGACACTTTTTTCAAGTATTAGAAGCTTGAACAGTTGCTCCAATTTCCTGGCATTGGTTAACAGTTGCCAAATGCAGCTCTTTGCTTCTTCTGCCTGGCAGGAAGCAGACAGTTTAGCAGTGAGAACTCGTTTGTCACACGCCCCTGTCATCTGCATCATACCCCAGGAGGGCGTGGAGAAATTGGATTTGGGTGAGGAATGTGACGGAGTTATCCCAGGGGATGGATGTGACATTGGCTCTGTGTGACGAGGAAGTGGTGATGAGGTGGTTTGTGTACATTTGTACCCTATCACCCACACCACTCTCCATCTCCCATCCCTCAGACTCGCCTTATATCTGTCTCAGCTCTGCAGCTGCAGTAATGGCTTTGTTATTGGGTTATGGTTTAGTTACACTATCGGAAATGTTGTTACAACCTCCTGCCAGCGTTAAACAATCTCCCCAGCATTTCTCCAGACGGGTGCTTAATGCTTTGAGTAAATGCAGTCACCCTGAGCAGACGCTCAATATTCAAGGTCCATACACTATTACAATTCTGTCATCGTTAGTATTTTTTTCCTCAGTCAATACTAATTTGTCCTTTCGTAGTTTGCCACTATTGTATTACAAACACAAAATACTTGTGGATGCCACTTGTTCTGTAGGTGGACTTCAGCTTTGTTTGCATTGGGTTTCATTTATTTCCTTAATATCTTCCTAAGATTTTTATTTGTACGTCATGAAGGGTTCATTGGCCTTTGACTGTGTTTTTTAATCTTAACTACTACCCAAACATGTACTTGCCACCAGCTCTGTGTTTTCACTGATAGAGTCCACCAGCTAAACTGGCACAGAGAAGACGGGACTCAGAGTTTGGAGAGAGTTTGGCTAGCTGTCAGCTGTAGTACACAGCATAATGTGATGGCAGGCTTTGACAAGTCTTTACACACTGCTTTTGGGTGACATATCTGGACACATGCCATTTAACAGTCACTTACTCAGGAAGTTTTTGTATTATATTTATATTTCTAAGAGACTAATTTTAGGATTCATCAGCAGTCAGAATAACTCGGTGTGTCTGCTGTCTGTGAGACACAGTAGCTCTAAAAAAAAAAAAAAATAGCTCCTGTCTAAGAAATAGATCCATATACACTGACTGTAGTTGTCTCTGTGTTATTCAGCTGTATGGCTTATTCATTCCTCTATTACTGGCCTGGATATTATTGCATTCAATGGATTTGTTTCATCAAGAATGAAAGCCACAACACTAAATTATATACACAATGAGGACATCATTTTAAGCTGAGCTGACAGGCCTGGTCATTGCATTACCATAAAACTGTTCCAGTCCATTTTACCAATCACTTATCTTTTTTTTCCCCTTCCTTATTCTCTCTGCAGAGGCGACTGTCCTCAGTTATGATGGCAGTAAGTTTATGAAGGTCCAGCTACCCGTGGTGATGCACACAGAAGCTGAGGATGTGTCTTTGCGATTCCGCTCCCAGCGAGCCTATGGCATCCTAATAGCCACCACATCTCGGGACTCTGGTGACACTCTGCGTCTTGAGCTGGAGAGCGGCCGCGTCCGTCTGACTGTCAATTTAGGTAATGCCTTGGATGTACACACACTGCGGCAGATAAGTCAAATTAAGCTAGATACCACTTTTGAAAGGACATAGCCATATACATTCTCTCTCTCCCCCACACAGTCACACCAATTATTCTTCTTTTTACATATATTGAATAGAAGGAGATGGTGTAAAGACTTTCAATGGCAAGACTCTGCAGCTCTTTGCTCACTGCCAGATGAGCACACAGCCACCAATGCCCAGCAGGGAATGCTCACTGCCTATTCCATCAACAAACAACAAACAAAAGATCAGCTATAGATGTCTTTTTGCTCTGTCCTTACAGTGCACACACTGCTGTATTCTTTCCTGCTGCTGTTTCATTTCTAATACACTCAGTTATAATTCATATGAGGAAGCTAATATTTCTTCAGAGGATGGGGGTATTTATAACATTGAACACCGCTCATTCAGTGATTGCCTAGTGGGAAGCAGTTCTTAGTTGTACCCACTAAATACCCTGCACACTTCTTCTTTAATCACTTTATTTAGAAACACTTTTATCATCGTGAGAGGAATGCATGGTTGGACGTAAATATGCAGCTGTCTTAAACGAGCACAAAGAGAGACATCTCCCCCACAGCCAAAACTGAAAATTGAGGACAAATGAAAGAAACACATTTTGTTTTTGTGTGTGAGTGTGTGCACATGTGCTTATTTGCTCAGGAAAGAATCCAATGATGCCTGTGAAAAGTTTGATATCTCTCAAACAGAGCCATGGTGCACAAATGATAGCCATCTATTTCTCCTTTCCACTGGCTAAACAGAAATGGGCTCCCTAAGCGGAGCCGTTTAGCGGTGCATGCAAAGTAGACAGCCTGTGTGTGCTGTCAACCACAAGGAAGCTTGTGTCCCACCATGGAAGACAACAGCGCCACACACTGACAGCCCTGACAAGTCATATTACTGCAACTACAAAAAGATGCCCTCTGATGAAAACAACAGGCTGCGGGAGTTTTGTTTTCTTTTGAATTATCTTTGACACATTTTAGAGTTTTTTTGAGTTTGTCTCCCGCGATCACCCCTTGAAGCCTGTCTTCCTTGTCCCTCCTTCAAAAAAGCAGAGCATTCCCTGTAAGGGTAGACTTGTGTTGGTCTCTGGCTGTTTGCGACCACTTTTCTGCTGCGGTTGACAACACATGACAAGCAGGGCCAAATGGGAAGGAGAGGAGGGAGTTCGATCTGGGTCACCTTTCTCAGAGCTCGACACAAGCTTAGCCTTAAGAAACAAGGAGGTAAAGTAGAATACAGAAATACTATAGGGTTAGATTAGTTTGGTAACTTATATAGTAATGCCAGCTAGAGTTGTTATGGTAGAGTCAAGATAATCAATTGTTGTTGCCATCAAAGAAAGCAGCTGTAGTGCTTCATCTCCTACTCTTCAGGAGATATTTAAGATAATTGAAATGATCCATGTCACAATTTTAAATTTGAAAATCAATGTGGTCAAGTAGTCTTAATTTAAAATCCATCAGTCATAACAGTATTAGCAAAGTGTACTGGAGAATTGATATTGTTAGTATGCTACCACATTTTTATGGATTGCATTGACTTGTAGTAGCATTTCAGGGGTCTTGGTGGAGATGACTTTACCTATTTTACATGCTTTTGGGCAGTAGTGAAAAAATATTCAGAACCTTTATATAAGTTAGAGTACATATGTATTATCACTGAAATTTGTATAAATTAAAAAAAAAATGTATCTATGTGCTTATCATGGATGGACAAATTACTGCAGCATTTTAATGTAGGTGGAACAAATTTTACTTTTGACAATAAAATACAGTGGATCACAACCCAACAACCAAACAAGCTGTCAAGTCAAGAAAGTAGAGTAAAAAGTGGGATATATAAGTATAAAATGTAAACACACCAACAAAATGCAAGTATCCCAAATTGTGCTTAGGAAATAAAGTACTTTATTACATTTAATTAATGTTTTCTCCACTGTTAGGGAAATATGAATACTACTTCATCTTTGCATTGCACATTGCACCTTATTGATATTAGTTAAAAATGTAATATTGCTAAGTAAAGGTAACAATGGACAGAAATGGGGCAATATGTTCAAGTCATCTTGCACGGGAAAATAGTTTAACAAATAGAGAGAGACAGATGGGGAAAGAGTTGGTATACCTTCCAAATGGCCCTGTCTGACCCTGACCAAAATCTGATACTCTCATAAGAAAAAGATCATCATAAAATTTAAAAAAGAAATCTTTTAGCTTTTTGCTTTATGTAAAATATATCCCATGGATAAGCATAGCGATGTCACATAATTAAACATCAGCTCTAATGATTTCTTTTTCACGTTGCTGTAGCATGTAGTACGATAAACTGTGCTCCTCTAACAAGACTACATTGCAGCACTTTTATCAGCTTGCTGCACATCAGACCATGTTTGAGAGCATCAGAGGAAGGACAGTGTCCATGTGTGTGTCCCCAGAGGGGTGGACTGTATGCTTTAATGATGTCTGCAGCTGTAACGTTGAAAGATGAATTTATCTCTCATCTATTCTTCCCCATCTAGATTGTATCAGGATTAACTGTACCTCCAGTAAGTTACTGTTCACCTTTTCTCTTCTTCTCTAACTCTGACTGTCCTTTCAGTCCCTAGAAGTGCTGTTTTATAGCCATGTTTGCCTTTTATTTTTTATTGTTATATAATATACTGTATCTCTCTTGTTAAAATATACTAAAGCTATCACTATCAATCACTGAGTTATATCTGACTTGCCTCTTGCATTGACATTGTGTGTCGTCATACCAAATTCCAGCTGTTGGAACATAAGAAATTGTTGGTCCAGGAGAATAATGAGCAGAGGGGAGGAAATGGAGGGAGGCTTGAATTAATTACAAACCCAAATATGGTAGTCAGCTGTGATTCTACACAGTGAGTTGTTTCTAATTAATGAACCTTTTCACTCACTGATATAAAACACATGCAATGGAAGCGCAGGTATTTTAGACATGCATGATTTCTCAGTCTTCCCCTTGCTTTTTTGTTTCCTTTCTTCTTCAGTGTTTCACAGCAGCTGCAAATTGATGAGGCCATTCAAAGCAGAGGAAATACAGAGTGTGACTTTTATTATTCTCATTAACCTGCCTCGCAGAGCAGAAAGAAAAGGATGAAGAGTGAGGAAAAGAGAACAGATCTTGTTGTGAGATTCACTTTGGATCTGTGTGTTTGTGTATGTGTGCGCTTGAACAAAGAGGTTACATTGCAATATTTTGGGAGGTAAATATCCTTGACATTTATTATTCAGGAACAGTGATGAATTAATAATTACTTCTCTGGATCATAATACACGTGCCTTTTTCCTGTTTAATGATTCTGAAGTGACAGACACTCTCAGTATCAGTACATAACAACAGAAATTAGAAATAAGCTCCATAATAGTGTGCCAGAGACTGCCACGTACTGTATAGAAGGACAAACTGTTCTCTGAAAACAAGAGTGTTGGATCTCTTTGTGTGTGTGTTACAGTAGTTGAAGGTCGTTGACTGATGAAGAAGTGGAGACTTACACAACAAAACGCCTCCACACAGAATCACATGATGTGACCTCTAGACATGCTTCTGTGAGCCAGCCCTTCTTAGCACCTTTCTAAATGCTAAATAGCATTGTTCATGCATCTTCAATGCATCCCTTGTTTGTGTATGCAAATAAATAGCTCTAAGCTCTAATTCCCCCATTCAAATTCTTTAAAAGGTCATTCTTGGTTTATGAGGATAGTGTGAAGACATAATCATCAGGAGCTGTTAAACTAATATTTGCTTTCAACATTTCTTTAGATATAACAATTTTGAATACTGTTAATATTATATCAGCATTTATCAATACATTTATTTTAATATTGTAAATATTGTCCAAATCTTTTGAGCTGTCTGCATCATCTAAAATTGAGCAGGTAAAGAGAATCGTTTTTTACTGTGGAACTGTTTAGTGCTAGTAGAAGTTAAAGACCCAATGGTAGGTAAAATAGTTTACTTAGTTACTATTATCAAATAAATAATGTAGACTATTACATACACAACATTGACCTGAATTCTGTTTTCTTACAGTTCTTCCCTATTCTCTATAAAATGATGGTGCAAATTAAAGTAATGTTTTATAAATATTGGCATAAGCTGTAAATGTTCTCTACACATTATACCTCAAAGAAAAAATAATTAGATTCTTAAAATTTATTGTTATGTTAAAGAAAAAAAAAACAATGTTGAATCAAAACAAAGAACAAGACAGAGACAGCAAGCCTTCCTTTAATAGAGCCAGACCTAATTGTGTCATAAGAAAATGTTTAATTGAAGTTCTTGGAAAGAACTTTGCTAAGCCAGTGTATTTCCACTTATGAAGAGTTAGCATTTAATTCAATTTTTTTTTTTTTCTAGGTTGTTATTTTTGTCCTCTTTTTTTTCTGTGTTAATTAATGTGTCTTGTCAGGCGCTGCAGCTCCGGTCAGCTTAGTGGATGAAGAATTTCAACACCGACTCAAAGAACACATCACTGTCAATTAGGGACCTAGGCTCCCTGGGGCTGCCCAGAGCTGTCTGAACAAAACACTGCCACTTTGACTTAAACAGTATTAACAGGCACTGAGTGACAACAAGCTGAAAATATGAACTAGAAATATCTTGTGGCAGATTGGCTTTTTTTGGTCTGTGAGTCTGCTCTTCTATTATTTATTAGCTTGAACTGCAGAAAAGTCGCAATTTAGAGCGTAACGAGGATGTGGTGATGAGGGCACGTTACTATAATGTGGTTATTTACTTCTGACCTTCTTTGGCAGCCTTTCAAGGTGCTTTTTCCTTTTATAATTAATCTTATCTGTAAGTCAATCTTTTGTTTGTGACTTGTTCAGTGTGAAAAAGGAGATTCCTAAACACTGATGTAACACCTGTTTTCTTGTTAGAAATTATACCTCAGAGAGTGATTTAAGGGTAACCTGCATGCATTTTACCTTGTCAGCCAAAAGACTCAGGTTACTGAGCACTTATAATTTATAGTAAATGTTCCAGAAAAAATTTATAAATTCAAAAATTCAAAGTTTTTTTCTATATCTTTCTCGCTTCAAATTTCAGTGCTTTTTTTTTTTTTACTTACTTAGATTTATACGTGCAGCATATAAATGTTTGATGTACTAGTATATGCATGACCTTTAACATGGATTCTTTTATAGCTAAACTGTTCAAAAATTTCAGTGTGTACATTCAGTAATATAATCAAACTGCTTCATTATACACATTGAACTCTCATCTTACCATTCAGAACAGGGATTTCAAACTGCCTTTGGTGTTTTAGAGTTTAATGATGTTTGCTTTGCTATTTGGAAAACAATATTTTATGCTAGGAAAGGTAAGAGAGCCTGTCCAAATCTGGTGTTCAGCAAAACACTGGGAACAATAATAGTGTAAATGAATTAATCTGAAAATAAAAAGAGGGTTATACAAAAATTACTGGAGTGTATAGAGTGTTCCAAGAAAAGCAACATGCTCCACATCTTTATTAATTTATTCTTTGGAATACTCTTTAAATTAGGGAGCTAATTTTAATAAAGTTCTTCATGGCTATAGCTGCTTAAATTATGGGAATAACTGACATCCCTCTAAATTAACAGCATAATAGGGACTTTTCTGTCATGGGAGGATTCATTTAACATGACATGATTATACATTTATTGCTAAACAGTACTAGTCTCAGTAATGTCATGGCAGTTTGAGCCATTTTCAAAACAGCCTTTCAGTGTTTACATTTCTAGAGCAGTTAAACATGAATGCAAATGTGATTCCTTTCTCATTTTAACACTATTTCACCTCTGCTTGCGCAAATATTTTCACAATACAGTTGTTGTTGTTGCAAGGCACCGGTTGGAGATGCCGGTTCCATAGCGTGGCAGCCTGGTAAAGCTTTCCTTGTCGTTCCTTGCTCTGGCTTTGATGTCTCTGTTTATGGTAATCCAGTGTAGTGGCCTGCTGCTTGGTCAGTGAGTTCCTCTTTCCTCCACCTATATGAGTCACAGTGTTGGGGCATGCAGCACCAGTGTCCGACCTGTCATCCAGCCTGCCAGAGCTGATTGACTGGATAATCACATCTTCTCATGCTGCCCTGTGCCACACTTCTTCACTGTTCCCTTGGGTCTAAAGTCAGTGAGGCAGGGAGAGATCACTGTAGATCCATCACTTTAGATAGATCACCGCCTGTGAGGGCACTAGAGAGGGCTGACTGGACTAAAGCCCCTTAATGTCTGGCCAGCAGCTGGTGGTGTGGACCGCAGATTGCACTAAAGGCATAAAAAAAACAGGTCCAGCAGTAGTAAATGCTGTGCAGGATTGTGCTTCTTGATGTGAGTGACCTCTCTTCCCCTTCCTTTTCTTTTCTTCTTGGAGAGCAGCAAGGACAGAATGATAGAAGGCAAAGATCAAGCATGCTTTCAAGTCCAACTCCATCCCATTATTTCATATCTCTCCTCCTTAATCCCTCGCCAGTCGTCTGGTCTCAATCCTGCCCCGGTGTTTAGTGCTTACAAAGCAGAACTGTGTGTCTGAGATTGAGTGTGTCCCAGTACTTTGGCACCCTCAGATTTGCATACACAGTGCACTGGAGCTTTGAAGATTGCAGAAAAGGAGGAAATAAATAGCCATAAATGGGTTCAGGCGAATGAACCTGGAACCCATCTGAAATGCACCCGACAGTAGGCAAGGTGTCCAGAGCCTAGGGATTTTAATACTGTCACTGTGGCACATCCTCATTGGCCTCTTTGGTTATGTGTGCCCAGCAGGGGAACATCAGAGCTGTATAGCAATTCGAGATGATCTAAGACAGGCTATATGAAAAAATAATGCGTTGCCCTAGATGGACCAATGTTAGAGTTTCTTAATGGAAAAATGTATCCTGGAGAGACTTGTTATTCTTCTGATGAGATCACAGAGATCTGGTGCAGTTTCTCTGATTTAGCTGTGATTCTTAATCTCTCCTTGAGTTTTTGGCACAGTGGTTCCCTATGACTCCATTAATGCCTGCAAGCAATAACACATATATTATTAATACGCTTGATTTTAGGATTTGAGGACAAAATAATTTAGATATTGTGCTGTTAATATTTTAAATGTTCAAGTGATAATTTTTTCAGCCCGTTTCTAAAATCAGTCGGGAAGCTGTGTGAAATATAAGTTATAAACAGAGTTCACTGCAACTAATGTTTTCAGTAGGTGCCAGGTCTGGATGGCAGGCACGCTATTGTGATACACACACAATGTGGTTTGGCATTGTCTTATTGAAATGAGCAAGGTCCTTTTTCTAATGAGAAAGGGCCTTGCTCATTTCAGTGGATATTAATCCAAAACCTGCATATATCATGTTGTCTTCACAAATGTGCAAGTTACCCTTGCCATATGCACTGATGCACCTCTATATCACAGATGCTCGCTTCTGCTGTGCTCTGATAATAAGCTGGGTGGCTCCTTTCCCCAGATGTGGCATCTACGATTTTCAAAATGAATTTTGAAAAAAATTTGAACCATCAGACCACAGACCTCACTCCACCATAAATGAGCTTGGGCTGATTGAATGTGGCATGTGTCCAATCATATCTAAAAACGAATCAGTAATTTGTTGTTAAATAGTTACATTTTTTGTTTTTTTTGTAAACATTACACAGCTTTTCTATAATTCCATCAATTCCTGTCCTTTCTTTCCCCTGCTCCAGCATTTGAAATGTATTGCTGGCATCAAACTCTAAATTTTCATATATAGCACTGTGCAAAAATCTAGCACCACCCTTCATTTCCTTGTATTTTTGCATTATTTATGCATGTTTATTGAAACATGTGCAAACATACATGGAAACAGCATATAGAGTATGTACAGTTCTATTGAGCTAAAAGTCTGAACAGCCTGAACTCTCTTAGGCAAGCTTTCTTGTAATTTCTTTAAGTAGTCTTCAGGAATAGTTCTCCAGGCTCCAGGCCAATCCATGACTGATAGTGTTCCATTGGGTGTTTTTCTATCCAGGTATGCTTTTACTGCATTGGCATTGTGTTTGGGATCATTGTCATGCTGAAAAATGAAGCTGTTGCCAATTAGATGCTTTCCAGATGGTATTGTATGGTGGATCAAACTTTGACTGTACTTTTCTTGGTTCATAATTCCATCAATTTGACAAGATCTCCAACACCACTGGCTGAAATGCAGCCCCAAACCATGACAGAGCCTCCACCGTGTTTTACTGATGCCTGTAGACACCCACTGTTGTACCTCTCTCCTGACCTCCTCCGTACATATTGAGGACAATTTGAACCAAAATTTTCAAATTTGGATTCAACACCCAATTGCCATGTATTTTCAGTCCAGTTCTTGTGTAATTTGGCATACCTCAGCCTTTTCTCCTTGTTTCCCTTCCTTAAGAATGGCTTCTTGACAGCCACACTTCCATCCATCCATTTTCTTCCGCTTATCCTATTCAGGGTCATGGGTGGGGGCTGGAGCCTATCCCAGCTACCATAGGGCGAGAGGCGGGGTACACTCTGGACAGGTCGCCAGTCTGTTGCAGGGCTAACACAGAGAGACAGACAACCATTCACACTCACATTCACACCAATTTAGAATTACCAGTTAACCTAACCCCACTAACGGTGCTAACCACCGCGCCACTGTGCTGCCCAGCCACACTTCCATTGAGACTATTTCTGATGAGGCTTTGGTGAACAGTAGATGGATCAGCTGAAGGTCCAGATGCATCTGTGAGGTCCTGTGTCAGGTCTTTGCTGGATGTTTTCCTATTTCTTAAGGACATGACTTTCAGATACTGTTCATCTGCTGTAGATCTGCCAATGTCCAAAGAAAATCTTTGAAAGACCTTCATAAAGCCTAGAGAACTATTGCTCAAGACCACTTAAAAAATTACAAGAAGGTCTGGCTCCTTGGAAGCAAAATATAAAGAAATGAGGGGTGGGTCACACTTTTGCTCAGTACTGTATATTTAAAGAGAATCATTGCTTTATGGTATTTTTCCTACATTCAACACAGACTTGCAGCGTTTTGGGAAACAACATTTATTGATTTAATAAAAGTGGATTCATTAGTTTTACTAAAGAGGAACTGTGCAGTTTCAATAACCTTCTGGATTTTCCAAAGCATCCATTATTTCAAGGGTGCTGATTAAAAGCACATTCTGTATTTCCTGTTTTTTTTTATGACTGGCACAATGGCTTCAATGGCCTGTTTGTTGTTTTGCTTTTATTTGTCTTTTTTTCTTACCACCAACCACAATGCTTCCATTATGCAGGTATTTCTTTTTGCATCACTATTTCATTTTATGTGGTGGACATGGGGGAAATCAAATACTGGGCTGCACTGTCGTAGGTAAACAAGATGGAGAGTGATACTCAGTTGTTAAGTGCCTGTCCAATCGTAGCCCTTTGGTAGTTGTTTGCTGCCACCAAGTGGCATGATAGAAATGAAAAAAAAATCTCATAAGAAATAAGACATCAGCTATATAGAAATGCTATATGTGTTTCTTCATTTAACTAAAAGCTCAGACATTATACATTCACAGAAAAATGTTACTGTGAATATATTGCAGTATCCTGATTATTGCCTCCCTCCTATTGGTTCAAAGAAAATAGTGTTCAGTGAGAATTCAGAAATTTGATGCCCTATCTAATGGTGCGATCAGTACTGCAAATGCAAGTCAAAATGTGTTTTTATGGATCATTAACTATGTTTACCTTAATGTTTTCTTCCTTTGTCCAACTACTTCATCCACTCACACTTTCTTCCTTTTGATCTCCCTCTCTCTTATTCTGCTTTTATCAACAATTTTTTCAGCCTCTCTGTTATGGATGTGTGTGTGTATTATGTATGTGTGTTAACCACTGTTTGGACTGTCCTGCAGGCAAAGGTCCAGAGACTATTTTTGCGGGTCAGAATATGAATGATAACGAGTGGCACACGGTACGTGTGTTCAGGAGGGGCAAGAGTTTGAAACTGACCGTAGATGATCTTCCACCTGTGGAAGGTACCTCTCATCCTCTTTTCCTTTGACAGAATATTGTAATTTTTCTCATATGTAAACTTCAGTAAGCCATAACATGCTTTGGAGTGTATTGTTGCTTGTTGTACAGTGCTGTGCACTGCTTTGCTGAAGAGGAAAAAGCCATTGATTATACAATAAAGCCTTTTTATCCATTTAGGCCAAAGTGTTGCTGTTTGTAAGTGAAAATATAATTTTTAACACCTCCGTCCTGAAATAATCTAAAATAAGCAGTTAAAAATTGCTACCAAATTCAATATTTAAGAACAGTGTACTGAATTTTGTCACTGTGGGAGAATGGTACCCCACTGAACTCTTTTTTTTTTTTTTTTTTTTACAACAAACTGAA